>VYXF01000463.1:316283-327013 GCA_013397295.1 Polioptila caerulea
AGGTGCTGGAATAAAGGGAGGAGAAACCCCATATAAGAGAGAACTGGGGGATTGACAGCAAACGGACTTTTCAGCAAAGGTAGTAAGCAACTCAGGGATACACCACTTGGGGGGAGAACAAGGAACGGACCAGCTGAACATGAGAACAAGTCCTTGATATAAAAGTACATAAAATCAACGAAACGCACACGGCAACAAATATCCACCTTTTTTGCATAAATACACCCTGCAGCACTGGGAAAGGGCTCAAAAGCACCAACAGGAAAATTTGCAAGGCTCAGAGCATTTATTTTTCACTGCAGCTCGGCTGAGGTCAGGGTATGACCCTGCAGTGACCCCTACACGAGGTATGGAAAGTTGTCCTACCCCAAATGAGGGACTCCCACTGCTCCTTTTCACCTGGAATTCCACCTGTGCCGCTGCACTGAGCTCAGCAAGGATGGTAAGGGTTCACCATGGGGAGATATTCAAAAGTCAGCAGACTCCACCACCAACACATCCATAACCAGGCAACAGCGTCCAGTTTAAAAGATTATTTTATTTCTCAGTTGTAGGAAACAGCACGTGGTTTTGAAGCCAGTGGCATTTGGTGACAGCGCTCTGAGAGTGCTGGTAACAAACCTGACACATGCAAAGCAAAACTCTCAGTTGTTCTCAATAAAAAAACCCCTCACATTCCTCTCCCCCTCAATTCCCCACTCATTATAAGTTGGTTTTCTACCTGACAAATAGAATCAATTCACCGTGTGTCCTCCCATGTGCCCGTGGAACAGGCTGAGGGGGAAATTACGCAGCACACCAGGCGGCTGCTGGTTTGTTTGCTGCTCCAGGGCTGGCAGGGCTTGAATTGCTGTGGTAATCAGAGAGGAAAGGTTCCCTCTATCAAAGCCAAATCCATGAGGAAGACAATCTTCCAGAGTGCTGGGACAGCACCGTTCACCTTGAGGAGAAAATTGTGAGAAAAAGAATTTGGTTTATTGGGGGTTTCTATGGGCCCAGTGACTGGAAAATAAACCGCAGATAATCAGCAGTGGGTGTGGAAGTGGATGGGGCAGCAGCTGGTGAGGGGTGTCACTCCATGCTGGCATTATCAGGGAGTGCAGTGCCATAGGGAGCAAAGCAGCTGGAGCTGAAAACTCCCAGATCCATGAAAATTTCAGCACCCATGAGCAGCTTCTTTTTCAAAGCCGCCTGTCCTGACGAGTAACTCGCTGGTGACTTGTGGGGATTGTTTTATTATTGCCCCTTTGCTCCTGGGGTCTTTTCTGGGTGGATTCAATGTGGTCCTTGTCCCAGCTGGACAGACTGGACACAATCAGACTCTCGACTTTGACTTCAGGGAATTTTGGCTTTCAAGTCGTTTTGCAAACTGAGGTTATTTTTTCTTTTTGTTCTAATCACTATCAGCTCAGGCTTGACTGCTGCGGTGTTTTTGGAGCAATATAACAACAACAACAACAAAAACAACAGCAGTAATGATGACAATTACTCTCTTATATTTATGCCCTGAAGTTTTCAGAGAAAAAAAAAAAAAAGACATTTTGCCTCATTATTTTTCTTCCTGTACAAAGTGCTAATGATTAATTCTTAAATAAATGGCCTGAAAAACATCTTGGTGAGTTTATGACCAGGCTAAGCATTGATCTGCCTTCAGCAGGGAAGGAGAAAGAAAGACCAGAGGAAACAACCACAGAAGGAGCGAGGCAGAGCTGCATTATTGCAAAAGCAAATAAAGGAGGCTGAGGGAAGCAGTCCCTGCTGCCCAGGCAAAGAGCGAAGGATAAATAACACTTCTCCCACAGAAGGAGCCTCCTGCAGGGTGAACTGCAGCAGGCACCAAGCAAAACAAAACTCTTAACTGAGAACTGGAAAAACATCATCCAGGTCTGCCTGCTCTTGGCAAACAGGGATATCAGCATCAGAGATCCCTCCTTTCCCACACTTTGGGTATTTCCCAAGCATTTTCTTTTCAGCTGGTGTTGACAGAGACTTGGTTGCTGATGGAAAGGGATGGGAATTGTTTTCACCTCTCTTGCAGGAAGCTCTCCAATCAGAACAGCACTTAAAGCCTTCAATATTCTTCAGTCTCTTGTAGGAACAGTCCAGCATTCCTCCCGTGCCAGCTCTGGGGAGCCAGGGGATGAATCCACACCAGGAGATGAGTTCTGCACTCCAAGGAATTGAGCAGCTCCTGCATCATCCAAATACATCCAGCTGCAGGTAATTAGGGGCTCAGTCAACTTGAGAACACAATGACCAACTTCCACAAGGAGCTTCACCCTCATGAAGACACAAAAATAATTTAATTTCTGGTTCCCACAGGTGGGATCTTTAAACCTGGGTTTGAGATCAAGGTGCACCTCAACAGGGAGGCAGAGTCTTGCTGAACTGGGCACTTCCCACTGAAATGGCCTCACAGAAGAATCCACATGGGACCCCCAGTCTCAGCAAAAGTGCCTGGAGACCTCTCCCGGGTAAAAAGGCAGAGCCAGGCCATTTCCCCCACATCCAGGTCTTTCTGCAGCTCAAGTCAGCACATTTAAGCTCTTGGCAGACAAAATGATCAGGCTTTGCTGATAATAAGAAGAGCTGTTCCAGCACTGCTTTGGGACCAGGCGCTCAAGTAGCTATTTATAGATGAAGAGAAGAGCAGCAACAGGGAAAAGGAAGCAGAAAAGGGAACTAGCTGAATGTGTGAGCAAAATTTTTCATTTTTAAATTATACATCTGCAAAATGATCTCAGGAGTGGAGACTCACATTCCGTTCTCTGAGCATCGAGAGGTTTTAAGGACGTTATAATCCCTTCCTTCACAAATGTGGATTGAGATAAAGGCTAAATGTGTGGAAAATACTCTGGATCTTCAAAGCACTCAGTGAGTGCTGGTGCAGTGGCCCTTGCTGAAGTCTTTTGATTTTGGAAATGTTGGTCCTGTTTAACGTTCAGAATCCAATGGAAAGGGCAGAGCCCACAAGACTCTCTCACCTCAGGTCTCCAGGAATTGTCAAGGTAAGAATTCAGAGTAAAGCCTCTGCTGGTCTAAACTGAAGATAGAGCAGAGACTGATCTGGAGAGAGGAATGGTGAGAGAAGAGATGAGTTCCCTGGTGCTTTGTCCCAGATCTGGAGCCATCCTGCTGTCCCTCACCCTTCCCACATCCCTGCTGCCCACTGGGGCCCTGTGGAAAATTCCCCCCCCCCAGCAGTGCAGCACAAGAAGGAGCTGCATGTCCAGGACTTGTTTTATAAACAGATTGGAAAGCTGGGGACCTTCAGCCTGGAGAAGAGACCTCACAGCACCTGCAAGGGCAACAGGGGAACAGGAGAGGGACAATTCATCAGGAACTGGAGTGACAGGACAGGGGGGAATGGGCTCAAACTGAAAGAGGGCAAATTTAGGTCAGATATGAGAAGAAGCTGTTCCTTGTGAGGGTGGGCAGGCCCTGGCACAGGGTGCCCAGAGCAGCTGTGGCAGCCCCTGGATCCCTGGCAGTGTCCCAGGCCAGGCTTGGAGAAACCTGGGATGGTGGAAGGTGTCCCTGCCCATCTTTGCCAAAAAGAAAAGATGAAAGGTGCTGTACTGAGATAGTGGTGTAAGGTGAAATCAGCCTCTCTTACTCCTCCACTTTAGATTCACAAGGTGGCTCCTTCCCAGCCAGCTCGAGGATCTCCACACTTCAGTCCATTCCATGAAAATACACATTCACTGCCCATCACCTCGTCTGGGAAAATGGGATGGCTGAGGAACACACAGGAGGAACCTGTTTCACTTGTCACTAGCCCAGAGGGACAAAACAGGACAAGGAGGGAGAGAACAAATGGTGAAGGATCTGGAGGGGAAGCCACAGGAAGAGCAGCTGAAGGATCTTGGATTCTCCAGCTGGAGCAGAGGCTACACTGAGGGCAGAGCTCCCCGGGGGCTGCAGCTCCTCCCGAGGGACAGCTCCGACCTCTGCTCCTGGGACAGGGACAGCACCCAGGGAGCAGCTGGAGCTGGGCCAGGAGAGCTTGAGGTCGAATTTTAGGGAAAGGTTCTTCCCCCAGCTCCAGGAGCTCCAGGACAGCACGGCCAGGGATGCCAGGGTGGGGTTAGTGAGGGGGCTGGGCAGGGACAGGGACGGCACCGGATGATCCCTGTGGATCCCTTCCAAATCAGGATATTCCATGATTCCTTGACGCTGTGTCTCCCTGTCTGTTGCTGAATTTGTGCAAAGACTTTCCACTCGGGATCTCCCCCTCTCAGCCCCTTGTTTCGAGTATTTTGGCTGAGACTGGTTTCCAGCACAACTTTCAGTTCAAGAATCAAGGAAAACACAAACCTCTCTTTTTTTGGTTTGTTGTTTTTTTGGTTGGTTTGTTTTGGTTTTTTGGGTTTTTTTTTTTTGTCCCCACGTTACTGGAGTCTTTGTCACCCGTGCGCCCACTGCGGTGCCACCGCATGTCCCCTGCCAGGGCTGTGTGTGGCACTGGGGTTCAGCAGTGCAGGGGACAGGGGAGGGATGCCCGGACCCTCCTCTCTGCTCTCTCCCCAGCTGCTGTTCCCACTAGATGGCATCTCCGTCCCGCAAACCTCCCCCGGCTCCCGCGGTGTTACCTAACCCTCCCGGAGCCACACGGCTCCTGGATCGGCGGCTTAGCGCTCAGCAGTTAGAGATGGGCAAATATTTCATTATTACGCATCAATTTCGGCTCCAGGATACCACAGCAAAGTGCCACAGATCAGCATCATCCTCTTAAACACCCCTGACCAAAGGCTGGTACTGCTGTGAGTGCTGTCTCAGGGGCAGAGTTTGTTCTCTCACAGGATTTGAGGGGTCTCTCAGTGCCAGCACAGAGGGACAATCCCTGCCCTGCTCCTCCTGGACACACAATCCCTCAGCCAGCCCAGGGCCCAGTGGCCTCTTGCCCCCCTGTGCATCCCTGGGCTCGTGTCCAGCGCCTGTCACCAGCACCCCCAGGGCCTTTTCCAATAACTTTTCAGCCACATTTCCCCACAGAAGAAGGAATGTTTTAAAAATAAATGCTCTTTAAGGAACTGTGTCAATGATACACTGGCATAGAGAGTGGATTTGCAGGGATTTCATCCTCAGAGATCCCCGTGAGGTTACAAACTCAGTGGATGTATTTTTCTCTTCATGCCTAATCCATTGGATCCCTGCAGGAGGCAGCAGAAGTGCTGAAAGATTTTAGCACTGAGGTGGCAGAATAATCTTCCTCCCTCCCAGGGCTGTGAGCCTGTGGGAAGGAACAGCAACATTTTCCATCTGTGTTGTGGCCTGGAGATTCCGTCAGAAAAGGACTTGTTGCAGGGTGAGCTTTGTGAAAATGTGGGTGCCTCATGTCTGGGGAAATTTCAGGGGGGACATTCTCACTTGGGTGAAGAACCCATCAGTTCACAGCCTGGGGTGTGCTGAACATCCCAAGTGCTTGTGGAAACCACAGCACAGAGGTGCACTAAGAGATGCCTGAGGGGACAGGATCAGCCAGAGGCACATGGCAAACTTACACGAAAAGCCCTGAGGCTTCCAGCCCCACGTTTCAGCAACTCACCTGTGGTGTTTCACCAGGCTGTCACCTCACAGCTGAGGTTTGGAGAGCATTTGTCCCTTCCCACAGGATTTTTGTTGTCACTCTCATTACGATTTGCAGCAAGCAGGGTTTTTGCACAAGACACAATCCCAGGCTGTTTTGAGTTGAGAGGAACCCACAAGGATCATCTAAGTCCTTAAATCAATGGAAATACCACAACATCAAATGTCAGCATCCAGTATTTCAGTTCAATAATTTACAGCCATCACCACTGTGTTTTTTGTGTCTATATTGCCCTTCTCACTCATGAGGAAAGTTACAGCTTAAGCTCTTGTTTGATTAACAGCATTATGGCATCTGCGTTATCCCTGGCACTCATTTTATTGGGGGAAATTGGTCTGTCTGAGTCCAAATTACTCAAATCCTGCAAAAATAATGTGGGTCTCCATGGGGATGACATATTAGCTTGTTATCACCATATCCACCTTAGTGGTGTCTTCCACTGGAAACGAACCTAATCTAATTTCTGACACATTTTCCCAATTACAGCAGCTGCACATCCTCCAGAGAAGCACTGCAGAAGCAGATGAATTCCCTAGGCACAAATCTGCCTTGCTTTCACCAGCTGTTGGGATGGTGCCTGGTGTTTCTTCTGGTGCATCTGCCTCAAATGAAGTTGATAAATTCTTCACACTTGGGAAGTGTCTAGGGAGGGAATTAGGGTGAGTAATTTAGGGCCTGCATCCAGAGCCACAGGAGAGGGTGGGATTTGTGTGTGGGTCTATTTTAATTTCACTTCAGAACCCCCTGACTCTCCCAGGAAGGATGGCTATGGAAGTGTCATTGCTGGGGATTATTAGCAATATGGATATTAGGAAATATTCCTTCACATTAAGGGTTGTCAAGCATTAGCACAGGCTGCCCTGGGTGGTGGAGGGGTCACCAGCACTGGAGATGTTTAAAAGAGGTGTAGATGTGACTTCAGGGGACACAGTTTAGTGCTGGGCTTGGCAGTGTTAGTTTAAGGGTTGGACTGGATGTTCTTAAAGGTCTTTTCCAGCCCAAATGATCCTATGGTTCTCTAATCTATTGTGATGGTAATACTGCTTTGAAAAGCACAAGCACTCCTGCCTTCATATGCAAATTGATCCTAAATAAACAAAAAGTCAGGAGATTTCAGGTACTGTGTTGTGAGGAAAAAAACTTGTGCCCCAAGCCCACTGTAATTGGTTTGACTTTTTTACTTGGTTAGTCAATTCCTTAGGAAAATTAGGAGTATAATGAAGGGAAATGTCACCATCTGTCTGAAACTGGTGCACAGAGGAAAAGGCTTTAAAAATCTCATATTATTCTCAAAAGTAATTTATCACTTTGACCCAAAGATAAAGAACTGCTGTGAAACCAGTATTGTGCTGCTCACAAAATCTGAGTGCTCAGAGGCTTTGAACCTCTTTGGGTTCTTCTAGACCCTTGCCAGCACCTGCTGATGTCAGTGCCAGCAGGAAAGCGCTGCAGGTGGAGCAAGAAACAGATAAATCAGGGATGGCAAAACAGAACATGGGGAGCCTGGAACTTCTAACCCATGGCACAACCCTGACACTGCCCCTGGAACACAGGCAGGGGCTGTATGACTCTGCTGAGAGCAGATGTGGGGGGACTGAGCAGCCCAAACAGGCTGCAAACCTGGGGAGGGGCTTTTGGAATGATTGAAGTCTGGGAAAAAGGTTCTGATCAAATATGGGAAATCAGAGCACTTCATAATCCCAGCACAGGGAGGATGTGGAACTGCTGCAGAGAGCCCAGAGGAGGCAGCAGGATGGGCAGAGGATGGAGCAGCTCTGCTGGCAGGAAAGGCTGGCACAGCTGGGATTGTTCAGCTGCACAGGAGAAGCTTTGGGCTGAGCTCAGGGTGGCCTTGCAGGGCCTGGAGGAGCCCCAGGAGAGCTGGAGAGAGACAATTCCCAAGGGATGCAGGGCCAGGACACAGGGAATGGCTTCAGAGTAGGATTTGATGGGATTTGGGGCAGGAATTGTTCCCTGTGAGAGTGGGCTGGAATTCCCAGAGCAGCTGTGGCTGTCCCTGGATCCCTGGCAGTGTCCCAGGCCAGGCTGGACATTGGGGCTGGAGCAGCCTGGGACAGTGGGAGGTGTCCCTGCCATGGCAGGGGGGGGAAGTAGATGATTTTTAAGATTCCTTCCAACTCAATCCATTCTATGATTCTACGATTCCACAACTCTCCTGCCTTGGCTTCCCTTTATAGTGCAGGAATTGTTGTGTTTTCTCTTTTTCTTCCTTCTCCTTTTGATTACTTCTCAGTGAACCAATAAACCTTTGTGAGGGAAAGCCTTGATAGCATTCTCATTTCATTCCCTCGTGGCACAACACATTGCCAAAGTTATGAAATTCTGTAAAGGCCCTTTTGAATTCAGCAAGTCTGTGATCCTCTTCCTGTTGATTCTTAGGATCATCCTTGGTTTCTGCAATATGCCAGCATTCCACACCTCCCATTTCTGAGGCCACTTCTGAAGATAATGCCACAGAAAACTGTTTCATTTCATTATGTGGCTTCAGATTTGGAGCTGAATAAGCATATTGAAAAGAAGGGAAAAAAAAAAAAAAAAGAAGAAGAAAAATCAAAGAGAGATTAATATTTTCTCACTCAAATTCCTTCCCACCCACAAATCCCACATTGAACTAAAGACAACACTGTGGTTCTCAAGAGTTGCAACACTCATATCTGGCCTTTGATATTCACCAGATCTCACTCAGCTTTACAAAGGAGGTAAATTCAATCCTCAATGTTTTATACATGAAGAAAGCACAGAAGGGAAATAACTTCCCCAGGAACACAGAGCAGGAAAACAGCAGGGCTTGGACTGGGACACACACTTCCCATGACATTTCCCACTAACTCAGTTGTCCTGGCATTGTTTTGTTCTTCCACAGGGATCCCACTGAGCTCCAGCCACCTTCAGAGCCCAAAGATGACTCAGGGTCATTGTTATGGGTTATCAATGCATTAACACTTTTATTCTCACAAGTCTTCCATCGCTTCTTTTATTTTTTCATCTTTTGTGCTCAACCCTTCCCAGCTCTCTTTGGGATTCCTGTCACAGGGATCAAGTTTTGTAGTGATGTACACCTGTCACCCGTCAGGAATTTTGCCATGGGTTATGTATTTCACCACTAAAAAATCTGTGGACTCTTCCTAGGAGCAAGGAAGGTGAGAAGGGTGGTTTGGCACTCAAGGTGACTGCAACCCCCTCCAACCTGCCCTGGCAACACCCCAGCAGATGGGCTGAGGGGCCCATGGTGACCCCAAGGATCAGGGAAACCCCTTGGCTTTATCAGGTTCTTCTTCTGAGGGTCAGGATTAAAAGCACCAGAGACAGAATTCTTGTGGGCACTTGGATGTTGATTATTTCTGATCTCAGTGCCAGCCTCAGTGCCCGTGAGTGCTTCTAATGCTGAGTGAGCAGAGCAGAAATGGAGCCCAGAGTTCTGTCTGCAAGGGCTTTGTAAGGCCAAAGTGCCCAATTCTGAGATGGCAACTCATTGATTTGAACTTGTAAGCCAATAACCAATCAGCCCTCTTCTGTCCTGGGGATTTATCCAAGCAATCCCACAAAATCAGCCAAACTTGGGAAGGAGAAGGAGAAGGAGAAGAACTAACCTCCCCCCTGACCCCTCCATGTTGTCACAAATCCATTCCTGTATCCCAAACCCCAAACTCTCAGTCTCTCCCCCTGTGAGATCTCACACTTCTGTCCAACCCCACCCTCACAATCTCAGCGCTGTCACTCAGCTTTGGAAGCTTTTCCATGGCCTCAGGTCAGTGCAGTGTCTGGGAGGGTCAGTCCCTGTCACACAGAAATCTGAAATCCTCTGGGCCCGGGGTTCTGACACAAGGCGTCACTGGGGTGGTCTGGCCCACATGGCAGAGAAGGAACAATGCCAAGTAAGAGTTGATCACAAGCATCTTTGATGCTGTCCCAATCTGTCTTTGCTCAATCCTGACACAAGACAGAACTGTGCCTTTCTGATCAACTGCTTCCCTTGCACTCTTGGATTGCTGCTCTGCAGCCAAGACACAGAATTGCTTTAATCAGACGTGGGACAGAGACCAGGGGTGTCCTCCAGAGCACTCTGGCCTTGTCCCACCCTCCAGAATCACCTGCAGCCACAGCAGGCAGGATTGTTTTAAAAACTGAGAGCACAAGGCTTTTTCCTGGAAGTTGGATGAGGGAATAAGGGAGCAGGTATGGAAGAGAGAATGGGATGCACTGGAAGGAAGCAGCACCAGCTTTCACCAAAGAATGTGTGAAGAAAGTTGGATCAGGCAGATCATTGCAATCCTCCACCTCTCACATCATTCTCTCCCTCAGTTGTTCCTCTGCTCCCAAAATTTCTCTCTTCTGTTTTTCTCATCACTTCTTTCAGAAACTCCTTCTCTTCTTTGCCACAGGTTTAACATTACCCAGGATGGGTCAGTGCATCCTGCAGACAAGGCTGATGTTTCCCTCCACTTTCAAATTTGGTCTAAAATCAGAGATGCTCTGGAAGGTGACCCTGAGCTAACCTGGGAGCAATGCTGAACAGAGCCATCCATTCAGGTGGGAACAATGTGGGATTCACCATCACCTTTTCACTGCCCTGAAAAGATTTTTCCCAGCTCACGCTCCTGCCTTAAAATGTCCCTTCAGCAAGTAGTAACTAAAATTTACAAAAGTAATTATCAATTGTATCCTTGAGGTTGACTCCTGAGATGGTGGGATTATTTCTACATTATTTTATTTCTAAAAACAAGGATTGACAACAGTTAAGGAATGAAAAAAAAAAACAAAAAACCTGAACAACTCAAGAGCAGTTTACAGAAGGAAATCCTTTTGTCTCCCACACATGATTTTGTTATGAGCACAAAGGATTTGCTCTGTCAAAAGTCAGATTTCATCCCCAAATTAATGCAGAAAAAAACCAGTTTTGCATGCACCACTTCAGAGGGATGTAACAGGATACAGACTCTGAGAAGGGGAGCTGTAGGTGATTAAGTTTCCTCATTTTTGGCAGAGATGGGTTTGGCAAGAGGAGTCTCACAGACCTTGCACGATTTCTGGGGATGAAAGAGGAAATCAGAACAAATGGGAGAGAGGAGGAGCTCAAAGCCAGCACTTACACAAGAACCTTGGAAGTGCAATTCCCACC
>VYXF01000463.1:327759-344794 GCA_013397295.1 Polioptila caerulea
CACCTGCAGCCACAGCAGGCAGGATTGTTTTAAAAACTGAGAGCACAAGGCTTTTTCCTGGAAGTTGGATGAGGGAATAAGGGAGCAGGTATGGAAGAGAGAATGGGATGCACTGGAAGGAAGCAGCACCAGCTTTCACCAAAGAATGTGTGAAGAAAGTTGGATCAGGCAGATCATTGCAATCCTCCACCTCTCACATCATTCTCTCCCTCAGTTGTTCCTCTGCTCCCAAAATTTCTCTCTTCTGTTTTTCTCATCACTTCTTTCAGAAACTCCTTCTCTTCTTTGCCACAGGTTTAACATTACCCAGGATGGGTCAGTGCATCCTGCAGACAAGGCTGATGTTTCCCTCCACTTTCAAATTTGGTCTAAAATCAGAGATGCTCTGGAAGGTGACCCTGAGCTAACCTGGGAGCAATGCTGAACAGAGCCATCCATTCAGGTGGGAACAATGTGGGATTCACCATCACCTTTTCACTGCCCTGAAAAGATTTTTCCCAGCTCACGCTCCTGCCTTAAAATGTCCCTTCAGCAAGTAGTAACTAAAATTTACAAAAGTAATTATCAATTGTATCCTTGAGGTTGACTCCTGAGATGGTGGGATTATTTCTACATTATTTTATTTCCAAAAACAAGGATTGACAACAGTTAAGGAATGAAAAAAAAAAACAAAAAACCTGAACAACTCAAGAGCAGTTTACAGAAGGAAATCCTTTTGTCTCCCACACATGATTTTGTTATGAGCACAAAGGATTTGCTCTGTCAAAAGTCAGATTTCATCCCCAAATTAATGCAGAAAAAAACCAGTTTTGCATGCACCACTTCAGAGGGATGTAACAGGATACAGACTCTGAGAAGGGGAGCTGTAGGTGATTAAGTTTCCTCATTTTTGGCAGAGATGGGTTTGGCAAGAGGAGTCTCACAGACCTTGCACGATTTCTGGGGATGAAAGAGGAAATCAGAACAAATGGGAGAGAGGAGGAGCTCAAAGCCAGCACTTACACAAGAACCTTGGAAGTGCAATTCCCACCAGGACATTCTCCTGCTGTGGTGGTGACCTCACCTGGCTGCTCTGCCCCTGCCCCTCTTCCTGCTCTGCCCTGGTGCTGCTGGATTACCCCTCACACCTTCCTAACTCCTCTCACACCTGGGTTTTGACCCTTCCCTAAGTTTTCACAGAGGCTGCTCCAGCTTGGCTGAGCTCTGGCCAGTGGTGGGTCTGGTTTGGACACTCCTGGGACTGGCTGTGTCCAGCACAGGGGTCACCCCTGTGGCCTCTTCCTGCCAAGATCTTGTCAAATAAAGCCAAACCCACCTGTTAATTCTGCAAACCTGGCAGGCAGCAAAAGCTCCAGAAAAGGTCTCCAATATTGGCTGTGATGGATCTGCCTCTCTTCTATATATGGACAAGGGGGAATGGCTTCAAACTGGCAGAGAGAAGGGTTAGACTGGATATTAGGAGGAAAATGTTCCTTGTGAGGGTGGGCAGGGGCTGGCACAGGGTGCCCAGAGCAGCTGTGGCTGCCCCTGGATCCCTGCAGTGTCCAAGGCCAGGTTGGACACTGGGGCTTGGAGCAGCCTCTGTGTCCTTGCCCATGGCAGGGGAAGGAACAAGATGATGTTTAAGGTGCCTTCCAACCCAAACCATTCTATAATTCTGAATTTTGCTCTCCAAGTCCCCTTCCAGAGAAGCCCTTCTCTCTGTCTGCTCTGCCAAGTGATGAACGTTTGGATTTCTGGGCTTTTCAAAGCCTGCTTTTTTGTGCTTGTTGACATCCATGCTGCCTTTGAGAAATCTTGGAGTTCCCATAGCCCAGGGGAGGCATTGCCTACAGCCTGGGAGTTTCTCTGTGCTCTGGAATGGAACAGATTGCTGGGGATGGCAGCAGCTCGCCAGGTCCAGCCGGGGGAGAGAGGCTGCAGTGAAATTCTGCTCACATTGTGGATTTCCAAGCTGGTCCCACATTCCCCTAAAACTAATCCAGGGTTTATTCCAAGGCCAAAGAGCCTCATCCAACAAGCAATGTAAAATAAAGTAAAAAGAAGAAAGACAATCAAAAGTCATTTTCCCCTCATGTTGAGCAATCTTTTCCTGATCTCCAGAAATGTTTTGACCCAGCTTGTACGTGAGCATGGACAAATCCCAGGGGAAGAGTTTCCCTCCACATCCTGCTGTAGGAGGTTCATTGATCAGATAATCAAGGGTGATTAAACAGATTTCTTATGAGCACCTCACTCTCAGCTCAGATGTCCAAATTAGAACCACGAAACAGGAAAAAAGAAAAGGTTGCCAGTCATGTCTGTGTTTTGGCAAAAGAACAGTCAGAAGGATGTGCTTGGATGAGGGAAACTGTCTGTGAAACACGTGGGATTTGGGGCTCTCCCTGGTGTTTAAAAGCCTTTCCCAGTGCAGCAGAGTTCAAGAACTGAACGGGAAAGTGGGACTGGAAGGTTGGGAGCAGAAAGATGTGATTTGCCCAAAGACCACCCTTGGCTGTGCTGGGCAGTGGCCCTGACAGTTCTGTCCCTCCAGCCCCTGCCATGCTGACTCCTGTGCTTGGGAAAGGGAAAGGTGGAGGGGTTAAATCATTACTGAGCTCCCATCTCACTCGAGTGTGACTTTCTGTTAACATCGTGTAAATTACCAGGATCTCAGCCAGAGAGCACTGAAATAACTCCTGAACTAAACCCTCACTCTGGACCAGAAAGCTTGGATGTAATGCAGAGGATTTTAGGAGGAAATTAGGTGATTCCCCAGACAACAGATGTGGATTTGAACAGCTTAAGGAAGTTTAGGGTAACAATGGTTTTCTTCCTTTTTTTTTCCTTACAAGTTCCAAGAAAGAGACTGATTTGGGGTGGAAGGAGAACTTTGCAGAACAATTTAAAGAAATATGCATAATCATCTGCAAATTAACACAATTTAATTGTATTTCAGTCTTCCATGGCTGTTATCTTTCACTGGCCCCATTTCAAATTTTTCCAGTTTTCCCAGAAGAGAGTTTGGTTTTTATTCCTCTCATTCTCTAGATGAAAAAAAATCCCAAAACTAAGCCAACAAATCCAAACAATGCTTCAGAAAAAGAAAACTCCAAAATCAGGCAGGGAATGTTCTGCACTTCCAAAAGCCCCAGATTAAAACTTCTGCAATTGTTGTTGTGAGAAATAAAACAGGTTTCCCCAATATAGTTTGTTTTCTAGAAAAAAACTGGGCCCAGTGTCTCCTGTTAACCTGGAAGGTTTGCTGTTCCTGTTAAGCTGAAGATGTGACCACAAATGTGTGTCAACATTTTAAAACAGGATTTCGAGCAGCAGCTGAGCAAGGAGGTGTTACAATAAACATTGTCCAAAAACTCAGTGTGTCTTCTACCCCCGACCCACACAGAGAGAAAGCCCAAATCTGCTTGGAATGGAAACAGAGTCCTTGCAATCTGTGTCTGGCAAAGCTCCCAGGATAACACCCCAGTGCTCACGGCTTGGACCGAGCTCTGGGATGCTCCCTGAGGGGGGACAAAGGGGAACAGAGTTCTTGGGTGAGTGAAAAATTGGCCCAAAAAAAAGCTCCAGTATCACCTGCAGTTCCAAGGCTTGGAAATACACCTGTAAATATCACAGCAGAGCTCAAACATGTCTCAAAAATGAGCTGTCCTATCCATATAGCCTATAATATCCTACCCAGTTGTGTGCAAAATCATCTTAATTCTTTCTCTGCTCATTAGAAAGGTAGAAATACCTTTTCAGTGGGATTTATTTCATGTTTGGGTTGGTTTTTTTTTCATTTAAAGATGGGAGGAAATTCCCCCTGGAAGTGCCAGTTTCTCTCTCAGGGAAGAAACTGATAATTGCCTTACATGAGACGTCAGCCTGGCAGTCAGGCAAGACAAATCCCATCAACAATTATGATCTTAGGAAGGCTCACAGAAAATCTCCTTCCCTCTTGTGGGATTCCCAGGTGTAAATAAAACCACTCCCAGTGGTTGTGGGAACAAACTCTTTATCCTGAATAGAAAAGGCACTCAAGAGAGGCCGTTTATTGATGGTTGTAAACCACTCACGTGGATAAATCAGCCAAGTTCACAAGGCCTTGTACTGGCAACACAGATTTCTATTTAATAAATTTAAATATATCCTTAATAATGATTAATGACATTTAAATATATCCCTAATGATGGTTCTATTCCTACTGATTTGCTGGCAGCTGGACTGGGGGATTTTTCCACCAGTGGCAGAGTTACCCACCAACCTCCAAGCCCTTTGGTGAAGGAGATTTTCAGACACTTGGCTGTTTTGTGTTATCAAAATGATGTAAAGGAGCAAGAGGAAATGGTAATTCTGGTTCATAACTTCCGTGGAAGTTGTTTGCAGAGGGTTTTGACTCCCCTAAATCCACACAGTCTTCTGGAAATTGCAGAAAAAAAACATGGCACTGGCTCAGATTTATCCAGGACACAGGAAAATGTGTAGATTTGCACAAGATATTCTAGGATGGACAGGCCTTAAACCTGCATGATACAAACCCAGGAAATCTTTATTTTGCCTTGAGCAGACAGCTCAAATACCAATTTGTTTCTTTCACTTCCTAAGTTGAAAGGCTATGGTAGGACTGAGTAATTTACTTAAAATCAGCCTGGATCACCCAGAGAAACATGGCATTGTGGAAAATCAGCACAGGGAGAAGAAAACCTGCAGAGACACAGCTTTTATTGAAAAAACAAAAGTCCCTGCAGGCAGCCACAATGCCAGGAGAAGGGAGAGGGTATTCCCTGCCACGGCTCACAAGGAAAGCTGTGCACTGATTTTTTTCCATTCAAGGCTGAGAACCTGAAGGAACAGCCTCCCCAAATCCTGCAGTGGGTGGAATGGGATCAGCCTCAGGGATGTGCACTGGTGCCACTGGCAGAAAGAAATCTGACTTATTTCCCCCCCAAAAGAAAGCTTTTATAGCAGGCAGAGGGCCTAGGGGAGAGGGGATGAGAAATTCAGTGAATGGGGCAGATTTTATGGGAACTCTTTTGGTCCACTGGAAGTTTTGTTGCCTTTTCTTAGCCAAGAAAAGCTGGACATAGCTTGATTTTATACATCAGATTCATAGATAAGTTTTTTGGATAAAGATATACATTGAATGAGGCATATGAGGCAAAAATACGTACTCTTAGTCTGCTTGATTTAATCCTGGTCCAGAAGCACCCAAGAGGGAGGAAACATCATTCCTGCAGCAGAGCTGAGCAGAACTAAGCCCCAAGTGCTGTTTCACACTGAGAACAAGAGGAAAACTGAAGATGTTTTATCTGAAGCATCTGCATTGCCAGCACTGGAAAATATTCAGGGTTTCTAAAAATTGCTCTTGAGGATGGTTTGGCCAAAGGTGGCACTTGAAAGACAAATCACAGATGCTGTCCTGAACTTGCAGACTGGTTTATCCCAGGGAGCTGACGGATAACATCAGAGCAAAACCAATAAAGAAGAGGTGGAGTCTTTAATTGCCTCAAAACAGGGATTAGACCAGGCTCAAGAAATCCATGAACTTGATGCTGTGTGTCTGCACAACTTTAAATTCCACCCTAAGAGGACTGGCAGTCACAGAGCAGACAGTGTCCCACCAGAGGGAAGATCCAAGTGCTGCAGAATCTGGCATTTCATAAACACTGACAAATGATTTTGTGTCTCTACTAACTCTGCTTAAACCAATAAAGCAATACAAGCATTACCAAGCTGATAACTAAAGCAATCTGATTTTGTCCAGCCTGGTGTCCTGCTTTTGTAGAAATTTAGGGATACATCACCGGATTTACTGGATGCAACCTGCTTAAATCTGTAGGGAAGATCTCTGTGTCTGACTGCTGCAGGCAGTTGCAGCTGCACAACAGCATTCACTTCTCCAGAGCTGCACCATTCTCACTGCGTTTTTACAATGTATTTATCCATATGTGGCAAAAACCATTAATTATTTATAAAGAACTATCATTAGGGTGTGCCTAAATATAGCTGACTAAATCATATATCCAAGGATAATGTGTAAATTCAGAAGTGGAAAGTCTACACTACTTTCATTTCTACAGCTTTCCAATTATCTTTTCTTCCTGCCATCCTCAAGTCTGTTGTTCCTTTCTTCAGTTTTTGTACAACCTCTTGTGCCATCAGAGCAGTTCCTGATCTACCCTGAAATTGCTTTTAGAGCTCCTTTTGTCTTCCTTATGTCCAGGTACTCCACAAAATTGTGCAAAATTATTCTATTCACAGTGAGGTGTGGGGAGGTCCAAACACAGCAATTAAACCAAATCCAAACCTACAATTTTACAACAGGTAGGAAGCAAAGCCAGAAAAACAGAGTCTAGAGAGCAGAGAGACCCCAGTCTTACAGTGGCACCGTTTCAGCTGTGTTGCTGCCTGTGGCAATCAATCAAACCCTCAATTAGGACATCTAATTATGTACCTTGATGTGCAGCACTTACACAGTTGAATTTTCAACCCTAAGTTCTAAATGTTAATAACACCTTCCTGCAGATTATTCTGGCTGCTTTTGCTGAATTTTTGAGCTCTATTCTGTCCTAAATATCAGAGTGTTTGTTTCACTGTGCAGTCCTTATTTTTTGATGGTTTTTGAACTCCTTTCTGCCTTTCTTTACAGTACTCTTTATTTTGGAGGAGTGTTTTGCTTTGCTGCACTCCTGTATTATTTTGTGGTGTGCTATTCAATCTTCATTTCAAGGCAAACAAGAAAAGATATTGATGCTATTATTTGTCTACCAAGGAGACATTTAGTAAGAGCCAAAACCACAAGCAAGATCACTTGAAAACCATGATATATCACACAAACAGCTTCCTCAGGGGCAATCCATGTTTGATATGATGTCTGGTGAGGTCTCCTTAGAAAATATACTCAAATTCTAAGGGGATACCCAAATCCATGAATTTCAGTCATCCTCACGGCCTTGTTTTCACTGCAAAGCCTGAAAGTCTGGGGTTCAGCAGGCCTGGCAGATGAGCCCTTAAAAAAGGTGTGATTGTAAATGCCTTGAGTAAGAAATCTCCAGAATTAAGCCCAAACTTGTCCAATCCCAGTGTTGGAAATAACTATTCAATTTTCTTTTTTTAATCAATGGTTTTAATTAAGTTCTAATTAATTATTTTTAATTAATCATAACCAATGTCTTAATTATAAACAGTGTTTCAGACTTAAGTAACTTTTAGCCAGCATTTAGACAAGTTGTCAGGAGCTCCTTGTGTAGGAAAATTGAGTAAACTACTGGAACATGAAAGTTTTGATAAACTAACTCTGATGTGCTTCAATGAACAAGTCCTGTGACAGAAAGGTGTATTATTGAGGCTGGACACCTGGAATGCAGAATTTATGGACTGTAAGGACATTTTGCAGAAACCAAAATATAAAGAGACTAAAGAAGACTCATTGAATGAATAATTTCCAAAGTATGCTTTGGAAAGTCAAAAAAATGTACTAAAACGATGGACTAATTAGCATGAGAAGTAAGAAATCAATAACAGACAGAGGACAGAATACTAATGAATGGAACAGAATTATGTTATTGTCGTGGTTTGACACTGGCCAAAATCCAGGCACCCACAGAAGCCACTCGCTCACTGTCCCCCACCACAGCTGGGCAGAGGAGAGAAAAAATTAACAAAAGCTTCATGAGTTGCCATAAGGACAGGGAGAAAACAGTCCAAGGGCAAAACGAGCTCAGCTTAGAGGTACAAATTGAATGTATTACTAACAGAGTCAGAGGAGGATAATGAGAAGTAAAATAAGCCCTTTTAATACAACTTTCTTCTACCAATCCCTCACTCCTTCCCACCAACAGCACAGGGTGACAGGGCGTGTGGATTTTGGTCAGTTCATCACTGAGATTTTCTTCCACTCGCCTGGGAGATGAGTCCTTCCCTGCTGCACCGTGTGGTCTGTGCCACAGGAGACAGTTCTCTGTGAACTTCTCCAGCTTGGCTCCACTCTCAAAGCAACAATTCTTCCAAAGCTACTGGAATGTGAATTCCCCCCACGGGCCAACAGTCCTACCAAAACTGCTGCAGTGTGGGTCACTCTTTCCATGGGGTGCAGCCCTCCAAGGATAGGCTGCTCCAGCAGGAAGGAAAGACCCTCTCGCTCCACTTTGTCCCCCAGTGGATCACATCCTCCACCAGGAATCCAACCACTCCAGCACAGCTCCATGGGCTGTGCATGGAGCCCTGAATCCCCTGTGGATCTCATGGGCCATGCGTGGATCTCTGCATTCACTGTGGAACCTCACAGGCTGTGCATGGATCTCACAGGCTGTGCATGGATCTCACAGGCTGTGCATGGATCTCATGGGCTGTACACGGATCTCATGGGCTGTGCATGGATCTCACGGGCTGTGCGTGGATGGCTGCAGACACTGTGGAACCTCACGGGCTGTGCATGGATCTCATGGGCTGTGCATGGATCTCACGGGCTGTGCATGGATCTCATGGGCTGTGCATGGATGGCTGCATACACTGTAGATCTNAGGAAGGAAAGACCCTCTCGCTCCACTTTGTCCCCCAGTGGATCACATCCTCCACCAGGAATCCAACCACTCCAGCATGAGCACAACCCCATGGGCTGTGCATGGAGCCTGGAATCCCCTATGGATCTCATGGGCCGTGCGTGGATCTCTGCATTCACTGTGGAACCTCACAGGCTGTGCATGGATCTCACGGGCTGTGCATGGATCTCACAGGCTGTGCATGGATCTCACGGGCTGTGCATGGATCTCACGGGCTGTGCATGGATCTCATGGGCTGTGCATGGATCTCACGGGCTGTGCATGGATCTCATGGGCTGTGCATGGATGGCTGCATACACTGTAGATCTTCACAGGTTGTGCATGGATGCCTGCATGCCCCATGCATCCCCCAAAACTGTGCATGGATCTCTGCATTCCCGGTGCATTCCCAAGGGCTCTGCATGGATCTCTGCATTCCCTGTGCCTTACCACAGGCTGTGCATTGATCTCTGCATTCCCTGTACAACCCCATGCTCAGTTGCTTCCCATAGTGATCACCAGAGCTGGCAGAGGAATCTCAGCTCTGGCACCTGGAGCACCTGCTGCCCCTCATCCTCCACTGAGCCTGGTGTCTCCTCCCTGTTTCCCTCACATGTTCTCACCTCCTCCTCTTCTCTGGCTGGGAAAAACTGTGCAGGCCCCATTTGGATTATTTTTTTTCTAAAATATGTTATTGCAGAGGCATTACAAGCCTCTCTCATTGACCCAGCCTTGGCCAGCATGGTGTCCATCTTCAGAGCCCTCAGAGATTGGCTCTGTCTGACACGGCAGAAGCTTCCAGCAGCTTCTCCCAGCAGCCTCCTCTGAGGGGCCCTCTCTATCAAAACCCAGGCCCTGCCAAACCAAAACAGTGCCCAAGGCCGGGCCTGCTCTGGGCCCGTTCCCGGCTGCCCTGCTGCTGCTCCTGGGGTGCCGGGGGGGCCCTTGGTGACAGGGGCGCTCTGTGTCGGGGCCCTTGATGGCAGGGGACATGATGGTGGCCAGAGAGCCTTGTGACATCAGAGAGCCCCGGGCTGGCTGAGGGTTTCCAGGGGCACCGCAGGGCCCGGGCTGCCCAGTCCCAGGAGAGCCACTCCAGCAGGAGGAAGCAACTCCAGGGATCCCTCTGTGTCTGAGGCCCAGAGAGACAGAGGAGGATAAAGCCACCAAAGCCATCCCCGAGTCCCCGTGGCCCAGCCCCGTGCCCAGCTGGCCGCACGCCCAGGCCCTCAGCGGGCAGTGGACAGGAGCAGGGCCAGGTCAGGCCTGCAGCTGTCACACAGCGGGGAGGACAAGGGGACCTTTGGAGACATGGCCAACAAGCTTCCCCAGTGGGAAGGCAGGAAGGATGAGGAGACGTCCCAGTGGGAGAGAGAGGCTTTTACATTGGAAGAGATCACCCCATGGGGCCCCTGTACCACCCGAGTGCTGTGCCGACGGCAGGTGCACGTGGATGTCCGGGAATTGTCCCAGCTCAGAGAGGGGACACAGCAGGAACTGCACCAGCTCAAAGCAACGGTGACAGTCCAGGAGCTGTGCGTGTGGGAAGGCCTGGGAATGAAATATCAGGAGGTGAAGGAATGGCAAGAAGAGGAGACATTCCAAGAGGTGTCCCAGTGGGCAGAAGCTGTGGAAGGGCAGCAGGAGTGTGGATGGGACGAAGTTGGGAGATCCCAGGACTTGTCCAACTGGAGAGTGCCTGAAGATTCCCAGGGGGAAGATGACCCAGAGGTCTGGGAATCTGTGAGGGACCTGGAACTGTCGCCAAAGGAGGAAGATTTTCACTCCCACATCTCCTCTTTGGTACACGGGAGAGAGGCAGAATTGTCCCCAGAGAGGGACAGCAGCGACAAGGAGCTGTCCCGAGGGGTAGACAATGGGGCCTAAGAGCTGTCCCAGCTGGAGGAGGAGGACACCACCAGCCCCGGGGACAAAGCCTTGAACCCAGGGATGGAGGAGGAGCCCCAGCCTTGTCCCCTGGGAGGGCCCAGTTCTCCCAGCCCCATGGGCACACCGGTGGCAGCAGAGGCAGAGCCTGCCCTGCCCAGCACCTCTCCTGCCCCAGACAGTCCCACGGACCCCTGGGAAGTTGGGTCTGACTCCGGTATCTGGATGGAGCCCTTGACCCCAGAAGAGGACGAGTGGGACAAGCTGAGCGTCCTGGAGCTGCCCCCAGAAGAAGACACGCAGCAGAAACAGAGAGTGTTTGCTGCAGACGGGCTCCCAGTGCCCATCCCTCGTGAGGCCTGGGTTGAGGACCGGGCACCGGAGGCACGCAGCCCAGGGCTGCTCTCTGCCTGGCCCGTGTCCCAGAAACGCCTGGCCCACTTGAGACATGCAGCTTCTCCTGTCCAGGCCTTCCATGGACAGCCGGGTGCCCCCAGGAAACGTCCGTCCTGCTTCAGGCGGGCACTGCGGGCGCTGCGGGGGCTGCTCCGCTGTCCCTGCCTGGCGGCACCGGCCCAGGAGTAGCTCGGACACGGCACCCACAGCAGCCCCTGCTCCAGAGCCGCCCTCCCCGCGGGGCTGCGGCACCCACGGGACCCTGAGCCACGGCACCAGGAACCTACGGCACCGGGAACAGGAGTGGGGAGAAGGAGGAGATGGCAAAGAGATGGTGAAGATGACGACAACAAAGAAGAAATCGAAGATGATGAAACTGAGGAAGACAAAGGAGACAACAAAGACAAGGAAGAAAATGAAGACAAAGAATGTGGAGACAATGACAAAGATGAAAGGAGAGGAAGAAGAATAATTTAAAGAAACATAGAAGAATAAGTATAGTTGACGTGCTGCAGCAGTTCGCCCCCTGGCTAGCTCTCTGACACCCGGCCGCCGCAGCACGACACGAGTGGGCCGCCCTGGGAAAGGCTTCGGGAGCTCAATCCCAGGTGCGGCTAAGGCAGGTCCGGCATCGGGGTCACGCCGCGCCTTTGTCAAGAGGCTCTGGCAACCGCCCAGGGTACACGGCAAGGTCGAGGGAGGGTGGCACCCAAAGATAAATCCACGAAGCCGAAGGATGGTGGAACACAGTTTTATTGTGGAGAGCACTCCGGGATACCAGACCAAAGTGTTACAAAATGGAGGGGTTTTTATATTGTTTCCAAGGGGAGGGGATACACTGTCAACCAATGAGGGAGCACAGGGGAGCATGCAGGGTGCGTGATCCCTGCATGCAGGGGAGCATGCTGAGGGTGTGATACAATACAATTGGTTCTGGGGAAGGATTGACACAGAAGGGACTGGAACATGGGAGGGGAATGGCCATGTAGGGAAGGCAAGGGGATAGGGCTGGGATGATGGACAGATACTGGGGATAGAAGTAGGGGATTTCCAGAATAAACCAACTTACAAAAAGAGGGGGAAAACCGGAACATGCCATCAAAGGGCACAAAGTATTAAACCATTATAATACCTATAAAACTCTGTAGAAAAGGGACCAAAACATGCACCGCAACATCTAGTGATAGGAATAAGAATTTGGTTCTACATAGAAGAAGATGAATAGGATTAAGAATTTTAATATCCATAGAAGAAGAGGAATACAAATTTAAAAAGCTATAGAAGAATAGTCATAAGAATAAGAATTTTAGAATCCATAGAAGAAGTAGAAGATTAGGAATAGGAATTTTAAAATACATAGAAGAAGTAGAATGTGAAGATAGGTAGAAGAAGAGAAGATGTAGAATAGTGAAAATAAGGAGAATTAGAAGAATTATTTAGAATTCCATAAATGAAGATTTATTTTAGTAAATAAGCAAAATAAGAAAATAATTTCTCTTTGCCAATAAAATTGGTGATAGAAAAGAGCAGAGTGTCCCCATTTCCTTTGTCCTCTCTCCAAGCCATTGGTGGATTTTCCACCTCAATCCCAGGCAGTGCCCTGGGAGCAGCCACTGCTCAGCCCCAGCATCTGTGCATCCCTGCAGGCTCTGCATGGATCTCTGGACCCTCCGTAGATCCACGCATTCTGTGCATGGATGTCTGCATCACCTGTGCATCCCCATGCTCTGCAGGGCCACGGCTGCTTCACCGTGGTCATCACCACCACGGCCTGCAGAGGAATCTCAGCTCTGGCACCTGGAGCACCTGCTGCCCCTCGTCCTCCACTGAGCCTGGTGTCTCCTCCTTGTTTCCCTCACATGTTCTCACATCCTCTTCTTCTCTGGCTGAGAAAAACTGTGCATGTCCCACTTTTTTCAATTTTCTTCTTAAAAATGTTTTTGCAGAGGCATTACAAGCCTCTCTCATTGGCCCAGCCTTGGCCAGCATGGTGTCCATCTTCAGAGCCCTCAGGGATTGGCTCTGTCTGACACGGCAGAAGCTTCCAGCAGCTTCTCCCAGCAACCTCCTCTGAGGGGCCCCCACTATCAAAACTAGGTCTTGCAAAACCAACAGTTATTTAGAAGCAGGAGCATTAATTTCCTTGTTTTCTCTAAATAGATAAAATTGAAAGTTTTGTGTCTAAGTCTGTGTGGAGGCCAGACACAAACCCTGGCCAAGAATAACGTCAGGCGTGACTCATTAACACTAAAAATAAGATCTTGGAGGGGTTTATCCCAACAATTTTGGAGGATTTGGTGAAACCAGGACACATATCAGAGATCAGTTTGATTGCCTTTGTTGAAAAGAGCCAGCAAATTCCTTGTTCTCACAAACAAGGAATTCCCTCTCCTTCCCTGAGCCTCTTCAAGACCCTGCAGCCAGCTGTGAACAGCCAGGTGAGAAGGAGGATGGGCAGCACACATGTGCTGGCATTATTCAAAGCAGGAATGCGCTCCCTAGGGAAGGAGAGCCAGCTGAGCTCAGGTTAAAGCAATCCCCAGGCTGCTGCAACCAGACAAAAATCCTTCCTAATTGGCTTCCCAGCAACTCCAGCCCCGCAGACCTGGGCTGCAGCAGCAACTGTGACCCCAAATGCCCTGTAATTCCTGAAGTATTTCTGCATCTGAGAAGTTTCTGGTCTGGTCTTCCAACATTAACCCTTTCCTGTGGAAGAAGTTTCTGTACAGAGCAGAGAAGTGTGTTTGCTATACAAAAACTGTGATTTCTTTCAAATAACACTGCAAAGAAAAGCTCTGGCCTGTTGTGGTCAATGAAATCAGTGTAACCTGTACTGTGACAGTGTCATAGAATCATGGAGTGTTTGGATTGGAAGGAACCTTGAGGATAATCTCATTCCTATCACACCTTCCACTATCCCAGGCTGCTCCAGCCCCAATGTCCAGCTTGGCCTGGGACACTGCCAGGGATCCAGGGGCACCCACAGCTGCTCTGGGCACCCTGGGCCAGCCCCTGCCCACCCTCACAGGGAACAATCCCTGCCCCAAATCCCACCCAGCCCTGCCCTCTGGCACTGGGAGCCATTCCCTGTGTCCTGTCCCTGCATCCCTTGGGAATTGTCTCTCTCCAGCTTTCCTGGGGCTCCTCCAGGCCCTGCAAGGCCACCCTGAGCTCAGCCCAAAGCTTCTCCTGTGCAGCTGAACAATCCCAGCTGTGCCAGCCTTTCCTGCCAGCAGAGCTGCTCCATCCTCTGCCCATCCTGCTGCCTCCTCTGGGCTCTCTGCAGCAGCTCCAGCTCCTCCCTGTGCTGGGCCCAGGCCTGGGCAGCTCTACTGGGGGCTCACCTGAGCAGGGCAGAATCACTCAAAAAAACCTGAAACCAAACTACACAAAATCTGAACTCGATAGAACCTGTGGACATCACTTTGCTTTCTTGGCATTGCAATTCCTGAGGTCAGCACAGAGAGTTAAGAGAGGAAAATGAACTGGTTCCAGCCTCCAAGACAAGCATGGCTGTGCTCAGTAAAGATTTCAGACAAATGAGGGAATGGAAGCAAACCAAACAGTGCTGCAACATGAGCTTTTCTTCCCTCAGTAAGTGATTCCTAGAGCTTTTCTGCCTCAGCAGCATAGTATGGTTCTCCTTGCTCATTCATGTGGACAAGCAATGATTACCGACAATTAACATCTCTCTTGATGAAGGAATTAAGTGCTGTGAAAAACTCAAATGCCTTGCAAAAAAAAATAAAAATAAAAAAAAATAGAGGGAAGAAAAGCCAGAGTACATTGGCTAAGCTGGGATGCACATCACTGAAGCATTTTGTAATTGGAAAGCTACCTGGGTTTTGCTTTCTGACTTATTCAACGAAACCCTATTAAATGAGGCTCCAGGTGAAGTACAGCAGTGATTAATGCCACGTCCCACTGTGACAAGGCACAGTGCTGCAGGGAGATGGGGAATTAGTAGCGAGCAGCCACATTCATAGCCCTGATATCCAGGTTCAAAGTGGGATTTCTCTGATACACAGGCACAGTGCTCCAAAGGAAATCAGTCTGCAGCCTGTAGCTGGTGCTGCTTTACAGTCCTCTGGCACTCAGAGAAAACAAATTCACAAAGCAGTGTGGACTTCTGTGCTCCTCTCATCATTGTGTCTTCTGAGCAGCCGTGTAATTTCAGGGCAAATGTTAGGATGTGATGCGCAGGGAGGAAGGGAGAGCAAAGGAATCCAGCTGGGCTTGAAAGAGAAGGAAGAGCAGTGGCAGCAGCCCCAGCACTCAGCCCTCCTTGCTGTGCCATGGATTGGGCTGCACTGGCAAGGCCAAAGAGGCTGAAGGGCAGAGGGGACAGCAGAGGGGATACAAACACACACAGAGCAGAACGTGGCACACACCTGAAGCCAGGGTTCTGGCTTCAAAAAAACCAAATAGGTTTTTAAACGCAGATCCCGCACACAGGTCATGGGTTCCCCTTCTGCTGGGGGTGGTTGGCCAAGCAGAGTCCCCTCCTCGACTGGGACCTGCAAGAAGCAGCAGCCCATCCCCTAAGAACTGGCAGCTCCACAGGATCAGAGACAGAGACTGTTCCCAAGAGATCACAGATCAGCACCTGGCACTACACCCCTGGCCAAAAAGCTGTCAGATGTTATCCCTGCCCTTGATTCTGGACTCTGCTGACCATCTCTAGACCTCTGCAATTTCATCTTATTTGTCCAGACCTGAACATCCCTGCAGAGGAACAAGGTTACCTCATCACCTTCTGGGAGAACCTCTCTCCCCCTCAGTGTGCAGCCTGGGCACCAGGCAGAGGGACAAAAGGAAAGAATGACAAAAGACATTTGGGCACTGAGGACATGAAAATCAGCTGCAGCAGCAGAGAAGTGATGAGGAACAGTCCCACTTATGCAATGTCAAGTGCACCAGAAGCTGCTGAACTACCTCCAACAGTGGTTCCTACAACCCAGGAGTGGTCACACAGCAGCTGCATCCCAACAAAAGTAATAAACTAACAGATGACACTTTCAAGTGAAGCCTGAGCTTTGCCAATTGTCTTATAGCTGCAATTTCCAGAATTGCCAGCAGAAAAAGGGTTTGGGACAAGATTACAAATCATATATGGGTTGGTGACTAAATCTGTGCTGGAATCTTCCTTCTCCTGCAGGGAACAGCTCAGCAGCTGCAGCTGGGCAAGTCTTGGCTTGGCTGGTCCTTGGGCGTGTATCTCCCTCCATGCTTTGGGTGGGAGAGCAGGTTAGGAGGTTTGCTGGGCTAAGGTTTGCAGCCAAAGTGTGCAATGTTGATGAAATTTTTAATTGTCAGACAAATTCTCATCAGAAACCATGAGAAGGACACTGTGGACACTGAGGAAGTAAAGGCATGATCTTATTGAAAATGGAGCACCAGCACTGGCTCAAAGTTCCAGTGGATGCATCTGGGACAGGTTCAACTAATGAGGACATTTACCAGAAAAAATAACCTTTGTGTTCTTCAAAACAGCACAAACAGTCCTGCAGACAGACTCTGCCCTTGGAAGGAAATTTGGCTGACTCTGTGTGCCCAGCAGTGCGAGGACACTGGGATGGCATTGCTGGCAGGGAAAAGCAGAGTCCTGTACCATAAATACTGCAGAGAGCACAGGCTGCCCAGCCCCACAGAGCCACTGCACACTCTGCAGGCTCAGCCAGCCCACAAAACAGCTGCAGCCTCTGGATGTGGTGACACAAGTGAGGAAATGCTGCTGTAGGGGGGCATCTTCACAAAGCAGATTTAGGTACACCCAGAAAAGCATGGCGAGTGCAAGAGGAAAAGGGACAGGCAGCTCTGTCCCCATGCCAGCCTCCTCAGGCACTGTCTTCTCTGTCAGGGTCTCAGGCTCTGGAGGCTCTTGAAACACATTCATGGAAAACAAGCTGAGAAACGAATCAGAGACTGGGCAAATGTTAGTGAAGTATCAGTCATGGAAACACAGAAACATCAGGGTTGGAAAAGCCCTTCAGGATCACCCAGTGCCATCCCAGCAGCACCCCAAACCTGTCCCCAAGGGCCACAGCCAGGCTCCTCCTGAACACTCCCAGGGACAGTGACTCCACACCTCCCTGGGTGATTTATTCCAATGCTCCACCACTCTGGCAGGAAAAAAAGTTTTTCTCATATCTAATCTGACCCTCCTCTGGTGCAATTTGAGGCCGTTCCCTCTCCTGCTGGCCCTGTCCCTGTTCCCGACCCCCCTCCCTGCC
>VYXF01000463.1:358951-376199 GCA_013397295.1 Polioptila caerulea
TGGGGTCATTGTGACCCCTGACCTGGCCCATCCAGCCAGCCTGTCCAGACCCCTCTGCCAGTGCTTTCCTACACTCCAAGGATCCTTCGTGGTCCATTTGTGCCTGAGGTTGTTAAAAACACACATGGTTTCTGAGGTTTGGACAAAATCCCTCAGGGACTTTCTGCAGCTCTTTCTCATTGATGTTGTGAGCACGTGAGGTCCTTTCATTCATGCGAGAANNNTCATTCAGTGGAGAACAAAAAAAAAAAAAAAAAAAAAAAAAAAAAAGAAGTCCTCTCACATAAAAAAAATTCTAATGTCCAGGTTTAGAGGCTGTTCCCTGCTTCTTTTGTGCATACTTATGTTTTTTGGCGATGGCATATTTGTCACAACCAGCTCTAGTGTTCCCTAGGCAAGGAGAAAATAACCCACTTCTATTTCAGACTTTGCAGCTCTGTAGCTGCTTGAAGGGATAAGGACATGCACTGGGGAACTACAGTCTTTAAATATATATATATTTACATATATATATATATACATATATACATGTCTATATATACATTAAAGATATGGGGGAGTACAGTTAAACTGAATGATTAAAATGTGCTGGCAACTTCATAAAAACCAAAATCTTTCTCCAGCTCCCCTGAAGTCAAGGGTGACACCAAGCCACCAAACCTCATGGGATCCTAGGACATATCAATTCTAAATTTGGAACTTTCCCCTGCTGTGCAATGCCACTGAATATCACTTGAGGATCTCTCCTTGCACAGAGCAAGACATAAATGATGGTGATTTACTCAAGGCAGAGACAATGTTTGGACATCAGGAAGTTCAGGCTAAGCCAGTGCTGCATTCCTCTCCTCATATATTTTATATCCTCTCCTCATATATTTTTTATCCTCTTCTCATATATCTGGGGTGGAAAGACTCTGGCCCAGTCCCTACAGCCAAGCCTTGTGTGATCCTTTGCAGAAAAGAGATTCAAACAAACCCCAAACTGGCTGAATTTGCTGTTTGAATTGTGACTGCTCTTCCCAGCTGACAAGGATGAAATTTAATGTTAATTAGTCTGAAATGATGGGAGCCTGGAATTATCTTCAACCTGTAATTTAGAACCTGGTAGTGATTTGTACCTAACCCACACATTAGATACTGAGACCTATATTCAGGCTTCTCCTTTTAGACATCTTAAGTGTAGCATTGCAGCACCTAAAATTTAGGCTTCTCACCCCACCAGTGTGATTCAGACTATCCAAATTAGAAACTTATGTGTTCCTGGAAAAACAAGGAGTCAGGTGCTTCCAAAAGGCTGTTCAGGAATCCTGCATTAATAGTGCAGACTCTGCACTTTCTTGGAAGGTGATTCCGAGGCCTCTCAGGAGGAATCCTGCACTCCAAAAAGCCAAGTTCTCCCTTGGCCCCTTGCATGGAGGCAGCAGATGCCTTTTCTGCTCTGGTTTTTGGACAGGGTAATTTCCAGGAGAACCTGGAGTCTGTCAGCTCCTCTCAGCCTGGCTCCAGAACTCCCCCTGGCAGGAGAGTGGTTTTCCTCCAAGCAGGACAATGTCTGCTTGTCCCTCTGTTCCTGGTGTCAGGGCATCCAGTGAACATGGATCTTGGCTATATGGGATATTTGGGGAGCAGGATTTCACACCTGGGATTGGCATTTCACCTGCTTTTTGCACTTGCTGCTGAAGGCCAAGTCCACACTCACCAGCTGCCCTGGATTCCCTCCCTCTGACTTCATGGAGCACAGGAATTTGCCAACCCCACTGAATCCTGGTGGATTGCACCACTTCCTTTCTCACTTCCATCCACGTTCCTGTTTTTCACACCAGTTTGAGGAAAACAAAATTATTTGCCTGTTAATCTCCAAGCATTACATTCTGAGCCAGTTTTGCTCGTCACCAGGCCCTGTCTGCTGCATGAAACCTCAGCTCTGGATATGCCAGAGCCTCAGGAATGGTATCCAACTCTTTTTCAGCAAGACTCATGCTTAGATTTATAAAAAAAAACATCAATTCTGTCAATTCCAGTGCTGCAAGCGCTTTACTCGCAGGAATGGAGATAAACACATGCTTAAATCCTTTCCTAAATTGGTGTCCCAGAGAGGAAGAGGATTAAGACTCGTGTTCATTGATTGCATGTGATTTTAAACTCTTTGTAGGTTCTCCTGAACTTTCTCATTAGGAAGCACAGCAGGCCATTCACTTTGAAGAGCACTCTTTGTTTTATTTTATTTCATTCTATCACAATGGAGATTTGTTTTTTCAGTCAGCCCATGAAATCGAGCCTGAACCTCTACACACACTCCACTCAGATTTCTCCATCTTTGAAATCACTGGTTTTCCATTTCCCTCAGGGGTAAGTATACCACTGAAGTCCAACCTGGGGGGAAATTTTGGAAATTAGGAACCTTTGCAGTTCCCAGCTGAGGCAGTTTGTGTTCACACTGCTCCTTGGGTGGAAAGTGGCATCCTGAGCTGCCCAGGGTGTTCCAGGGCTGCAGCACTGAGGCTGATTGAGATAATTGCAATGGTTAAAATGCCTACTTAGCCACTCCTAATTGAATATGCAAATGACCAAACCTACGTTACCGTCTCAGCAATGTGTGATTCTGTACCCACTAGTGTTTATTTGCAGTTTGAACAGTTTGTTTCTGAGAGAAGAAGAAAAAGAAATAATCTTTCAAGCTTGTCCATTAAATTATTCTACCAGCTGTCACCTTATTAAAAAGCCTGCAGTTATTAATAACACTACTTTAAACCACTCACCAGCAACTGCAAATTTAAGGAGAAGCTCCCTCTCCCCAAGGCTTTCTTGGAAAGGTTCTGAAATTCACTGACAACCTCAAATCCTTCTCTCTGCTCCTGCCAATATTCCTGCACGCAGCACAGCAGAACCTAACAGGGATAGAAATGCAGATTTGCAGACCTGAAGGTGAGGAGGAACAGGATGGATTTAATCTGAGGTAAAAGCTGCCAAAACTCGGTAAAAAATTCTGACAAAAGCTGACATTCTAAATAAACATTTGTCTTCTTGTGCATTTTTAAACAAATGGAGTAAACTAAGAAACAAACCAGAAAGAAATAGGGAACATGATTTATAGGAGATGGTGGAAATGAAAGAGAATTGTAAAGCAGAAGATGTAGCCACCTCTTGTGCACCACAGTGCAAAATATCAAGATTTATCTGAAAATGTAATTTTAGGTCAAGTGGAGTCAAGACAGTAAAAATTTATTACCAGCTTCCATCACCAAAGGTCCTGGGCCGAAGGAAAAAAAACCAACAAAATTTGACAAAACCAACAAAAATGACAGCAGAAATCCCCTCTCAGACACACAGGCAAACAAAAATAAACTCAGAAATAAGTTATGATGGTAAACTCATGACGTCCTGTGTCAGAAACAGAGAGGAATTGTGACACCAGGTTGGGAAGCTGATACAGTTTAATGCTGGGTGGTTGTCAAAGCCCTGCTGGTGTGGATTTTGCTAACTCTGCACGTGGAAGTGGCTGGGTTACTGTCCAGGGCTCATCCAACTGGAATTGGCTCCGTTTCTGTCCATTTGTTTGGAGCAGGAAACAGAAATGAAAGTACTGCTGGATTTGAGCCATGACTATCTCAAGTGTGGGGCAAATGAGGTAAAAGCCAAAGTGAGACCCGGAACAGAAATGCTGTGGAAAGCCTGGAAATGGGGAAAGGAGACAAATTTTCACTTTGCATCACTGCTATCAGAAAGGAGTGGGGAAACTGCTACACTTTTCCTATTTCTGAACTGGGAAAGCAGATCCTTGTGATCACAGTCACTGCGATTCTCGCCAGTTTAAAAAAAAACAAAACTTGACAGCATTTCCTGAGAAAGACAGAAAGAAAGAAGAGGAAGTAGAGAGTATTAGCACAGAAAATGTTTTTTGAGATGCCAGTGAAGAGAAAAATGTCTTTCCTCATCCCTAATGAGCAGTTCATCATGTCCATGTGGGAATAAAGGCAGTCCATCCACCAGCAGGCAGAGTGTTCATCTGTGTTTTCCACTAGACAGTGACAAATTTTTATTTGGTTTTATTTCAGCATCCTGGACATCCTTCACTTCTTACTAAACTCATCATGAAGTTCAAATTGCATTCAGCTGCTGCTGAACAGGGCAAACAGCACTTCCAATCCTGTAAAAGCTGACAGCATTCTTGATCCACCACTGCTTCCATCACTTTGCATAAAGAAAAGTGGCACTACCAGGCTGGCATCAAAAAGGGGATGTTCCATGTGGAAAACCAAACAGGAACAGAGGCATTCCATCACACAGGGCATGTCTCTGGGTTTTTTTGGGTTTTTTTTGAACCATCAGCAGATTTGCCATGCATCTATTTGGATTCCTTCTTCCAGCCTTATGTCAGATCAACTTCTTTGCTCTCTATTTCCAACCAAATCCCACCAAAACTCAGTGTGGTGCTCTCATGCTGTTGCCCATCTCATCACAGCAATTTGATTCAGAGCTTTAAGAAATCACAAGGGTTCTGTGCTATCCTACCTGCAAAAGGCTGAGATTCCCATTGGCTGTCCCTGGACCATGAATCCAGAAGGAATAACATTCCTTTTCCTCACACTCAATCCTGAGAATAATGAAAACATTTGCAAGAAATATTTAAGAGTAACCAAAAGGCTGGAAACAGAATGAAAATCAAAACAAATCTGTACTTTGAGAGTAATGTTGATATTAAAAATGTCTCATTTACAGAGTCACTGTCACCTCTAGACTCAACCAACAAAGCCTCATTCAATATTCAGATCAGTCCTGGAAAAATGAAAGAAAATCATTGTTTACATCTTGGTATTTTGTAAATCCTTACCTTGATACACTGCAAATATTTGAGCTCAATTAACTCTATTTTCTTTGCATGGTAATTCCGCTTGTTTGTCTCCAACCACTTCCTCCAATTTTAAATAGATTGATAAATGAAGAGAGTGGTGTCTGACAACCATTAAGCACTAATTGCTCATTTGCAGCACGGATCAACAACATTCAAATTCAGTCAGATCACAGGGTGAAAGAGCTGCCAGGAAAAATGTGACAAGAAAACCAAAACCAAAACCAACACCAACAGAAGAAACCTCCCTGGGCAGCCCCTGCCAAGGCCTGGCCACCCTTGCCATGGGCAAATTGCTCCTGGGGTCCCCCCTGAGCCTGCCCTGGCCCAGCCTGAGGCCGTTCCCTCTCCTGCTGGCCCTGTCCCTGTTCCCAGAGCCCGACCCCCCCTCCCTGCCCCTCCTGGCAGGAGCTGTGCAGAGCCACAAGGGCCCCCCTGAGCCTCCTTTGCTGCAGCCTCAGCCCCTTCCCAGCTCCCTGCCCTGCCCTGGACACGCTCCAGCCCCTCCAGGGCTCTCCTGCAGGAGCCACAACTGGACACAGCCCTCCAGGGCCCTCTCAGTGCCAGCACAGAGGGACAATCCCTGCCCTGCTCCTGCTGGACACACAAGCCCTCAGCCAGCCCAGGTCCAAAATATGGGAGAATGAAGACGAAACTTCTTTTCTGTGGTTTGGATTTGTGCCGGAATCAGTGTTGATAATTCAGAGATATTTTGGTTATTTCTGGGAAGAAATTACACTTTTTTTCTGCCTCTCACCTGACCCCACTGATGAGTGGGCTGGGGGTGCACAGGGATTTGGGAGGGGACACAGCCAGGAGAGCTGAGCCCAGATGACCCAAGGGATGTCCCACACCATATGGCATCATGCTCAGAGCCTGGAGATGGGAGAAGAAGGAAGGTGGGGGGTTTGGGGTGATGGCATTTGTCTCCCCAGTCACTGTGAAATGTGATGGATCCCATTCAGGGATGGCTGAACACCTGCCCACCCAGGAATGGATTCTGGGATTTGCTTTGCTTGTGAGTGTGGCTTTTTCTTTACCTATTAAACTGTCTTCATCTCAACCCACAAATTCTTTCCCTTTTGCTCTCCAATTCTCTCCCAGTCCCACTGGTGGAGACTGAGCGAGGGCTGGGTGAGGTCAGCTGCTACCTGGAGTTCAATTCCACTCAAAACACGATCTTGCAAGGTCATGTCACAGAAATTTTGCAGAAAAAAACACCCAAAATATTACAGTTAAGACTGTTGGCCCACAAAGCCAACAGAACATAGAGCTTTGCTCATGTGCTGCTTTAATAGACATTAAAATGAAGAAACATGTGAATCAAAGGAAAGTATCTATTTTCCTACTAAACCCTTTTAGTGGCAGAGAATCTGTCACTCTGAAAAACTGAAATGATTAGGCTTTCAATAGGCTAGCAGAGAGTTTTTAATACACACAGACTATCATTTTCAAAATGGCAAATCTAAAATTAGGCTTTTAAGCTCGCATACACGGGGCTTTCAAAAATAGTGGTGTGATTTAAGACTCTCGTGAGGTTCAAAATACATTCCTAATTAAGAAGCGTAATTTGCTTCTCTCTCATGACTTGCTGAAGTTATTAGAAAAGCGTTTCCAGACAGATATGACATGGGGAGTGTTTATCAATTGCCTTTTTAAGGATATTTGATTCTTCACTCTCTTTTCTTGGCAAGCACGAAACTAAACAGTAAAACAGTTTATAACAAAGCTGAAATTTTATTAATTAGTATAAACCTAATAGAACAGGTACAAGAAAACATTCCAAATTTACAATTTTAGATTATGATTAAAAATGTAGCACTATGTATGCATATTAAAACTGATTTTTAAAAATTATGTGTACAGACATGGAGATTCTGCCAAAATTTGGCTCTACCAAGTCACAGAATCACAAAATGAGCGGAAGAAAGTTAAATTATTTTAAAATTTTGTTAAAATGTTTTCCATTGCTTGCGGTGTATTTTCTCTGTACTGACCCAAGATGAAGCCAGCCTAAACAAAATTCCACCCGTTATCAAACCAAGCTTCAACATAACACTTTTTTTTTTTTTTTTGCTTGCAGGTTATCATAAAAACTATTTCCAGGTATCTTCAGAGGGTGAAATAAGTTGAGTGCTGACCACATCTCTGTTGTAGAGGAGTTGTGGAGCAGGAAATCTGGTTCTCCAGAAGGGGATGCTGACCTGGCCGGTGTGGAGCCCGTGTGGATCCAAGTCTCACCTGCCTCTGAGGAGCTGCGTGGATGCTCCACGCTGGGACCACCCAGCTGGGATTCAGCTCCTTCATGACACATCCAATCTGTGCTGACAAAAGAATCAGGTCTAATTTAGGACACTTACACAATGAGGAGAGGCAGAAAAAAGGCTGGAGAGAGCACACAGGATGTCTTTGATGGCCTCCAAGTGGGTTTTTTATGTCCCCTTGGTGGAAAAAGGAAGGTTTGTAGGTTTTACATCCACCAAGATCTCATCTGCACAGAAATGTTTGCATTCTGGTAGAAAACATAAACAGTGAGTGATTTCTGGGACTGGTGGGCTCAGCTCTTCCCTGTTGTCACGTTGAATTAGCCTCAAAGGATCTGCCTTTGGCTTGCACACCTCAAAGGTACCCACAGGCTTCTCAGTGTATTTGCACAAGGAAAAAGACATTTTTTCCTCCATACATTTAATGCTTTTTCTTTAATCTACACATCTATCTTTTCCCTGCTTCCCAGTGGAATATACTGCAGAAATTTCCTTCTTATCCCACTTTAAAGGACTGACCAGCTGGGGAAGTACTCAAGTTTGAAAATTGCATATTAAAAAGTGTTACCACAGAACAGCTTCTCAGTAGCTTATCCTTGACAGGACTTTTTTCACAGGGGAAATTCCCAAATGTTTCCATTACAGTCTCAAACAAGAGTTTTCTGCCTTGGTCTGTGGCTAAGCCTGGCTGCCTTCTATCAAAGGGCATCATCCAACTCAACTTGTCCAAGGAAAATCCAACATTTTCTCCAAAGTCCACAGAAAACCAGGCACTGCCAGAAGTCAACTCATCCTCCATGTGGACATAAGAAATTTATATCCACTCTGCATCATTTCCTTGGACAGAACAACCAGGACACATTTTGGTTTAATTTAAAATATTCAAATGAAATGTTGCCATGGAATCATAGAATGGTCTGGGTTGGAAGGGACCTTCAAAATCATCTCATTCCCCCCCCCTGCCATGGCAGGGACACCTCCCACTGTCCCAGGCTGCTCCAGCCCCAATGTCCAGCCTGGCCTGGGACACTGCCAGGGATCCAGGGGCACCCACAGCTGCTCTGCCCACCCTGGGCCATTACCTCAGTTGCTGTGGGGATGAAATAATAACTTTTTTTGTCATTATTTATTCCAAATAATGCCTAGAAACTTCATTTCCAAGAAGTGACCTTGCCCGAGGACTTTTCAAGACATGGTGCTTACCCTGGAACTCCCCAAATCTAAACACTGATTAAGAGAATATAAAAGAATTTTATTTGGGATGCAGCCACCCATCCTCACAAGAAATGTCTCCATCATGAGCTTCATTGAGGTCTCTTGGGAAGTCAGAAAGGCTGCAAGTGGCAGCAGCTGTGATAAAATTTGTCCCCCATTTCCCAAATTCACCGTCAGAGCCCCACCTGAGGGGTGCAGCAGCAGAGGGGTCTCTGTTTCTGGACCTCCCAGCCACCTCTGGGGCCACCTACCCCTGGTTTGGTTTAGTTTGAGGTCAAAACACAACAGATTGTTTGAGAAAGGACTGAACAAACAACACATAGCCTGAGAAATTCGTCACCCATGGCAGGATTTAGTAGAGTTGACAAGATAAAATAATTAATCACTGTTAAGAGAGGGCAATAATGTAATACAGAGATAAGCATATCTTTCACATAAGCATTTTTAATTTAGTGGCTTAATTTAATATTTTACAAAACTAATTTAATATTCTTTGCTTCTGTTTTGTGGATCCATCATCATGTTTTCATCATTCTGTTTGATTTTCCATTTTCCATTCATTTCTGTCAGAGTAGCACTGCTCTACGACTTCAGTAATCTAATCTGCTTGATTTTTTTCCTTGTTGATTTATAATTTCAATTTAAAATTTGTTTTGTCCTTTAATAATTTAATCTGGTAAATGATTTATGGTATTGCAGACAGATCTCTGTAATAGGAGGCAACAACCTCCCTCTCTTCTCAGAGAGCACCTTTCAAATTTCTCAAAAACATTGGGAAAATTAATAAGCTGAGGTTAATTTGTTTATTCTGAACTGAGCCCTCTGAATATCCATGAATTCCTGACGCACTGCTGACTCCTGCAAGGATTATGGAAGGGCTACACCGTGGATCTCAGAGCCACAGGTCTTCAGCATCATCCTGTACAAGCATTCCCTTACTCTGGGCTGTGCCTAATGTGATTCACTCACAAAATCATCTCTCACAAGCACAACAGAATCCCTGTGTCAGCTGATGTCAAATGAATACCATGAAAATTAATGCCCTGGACATGTAGAAATTGAGGATCTTTGATAAAGATGCTGTTACAGAGCAAGGAGGAAATGGAGAACGGAAAAGTTTTGATTTGCCAGTAATGAAATCAACTTGACCATGGTGAGAAAACCTAATTTACTGAGTTTGTTCATGTTTACCTCCATGGGATTCTGCAGCAAGCTAGAAATTGTAATGACTGAGTGCACCAGTCTTGCTGAGGCTCAGAGTTCAGGGAATACAACATTAGAAGAGAGCAGGCAAAGGAGCACTTTCCACAAGAGCTTGACAGGGGCAGGGAGTTAAAGCTGCAAGTCTTTAATTTGCATTTCACCCACTTGCAGACAGCAGAGTGTGAGGTGTACCCCTTGGCTTTATTTGGTTTTTTATTAGGGTTAGGATTAAAAATGTGAGAGAGAGAATTTTTGTTTGGATTTAGATGTTTATTGCTTTTTATTTATGTCATGGTTTCATTGGTTGTATTTTTTATATATTAAGAGAGTAGAAATGATGTTTAGAGTTTTGTTTTTAAGTCTTTTTTAAGTTTAAATTATTTGATTATGAGATATTAACTAGTTTTTTTTAATAAAATCATCCATAAATGTCCACAAGAGTGGACATTTACTTTCAAGTCCGGGCAAAATCATTGAATTAAAAGCAGTTGATCTCTTTGAAAGGTTGTGCAGGACAATTTGAGAGGTGGTGTTACAATGTCAGAAGATTGAGTGACAGCCCAGAGACAAGAAACAACGATTTCAGTGAGGTGATTTAGTGGTAGCTGAGATAATTTAGCCTGCATGAAAACCTTCAGATGTCACAAAGTTCTGCCTCACAATGGTAACATCTGAAGTTCTTTCACTTTTTTTTTTTTTTTATGTCATAGGAACTCCCTGCCTGGAAAATGTCAGTGATTTTACTCTACTGCCAGTGGTTTATATTGCAATCCCATGAGTTTTTCCATCAAGGATCCCTTGGCATTTCTCACTCGGTCTTCAGAGCTGCTCCCAGTCCAAGCAGGGATGTTGAGAGCTGATCTCGTGCTCTTTATCCATTTTCAGTTCTTCCCACAGCATTTTCATTTGGTTCCATCAGTGGACAATAGGTTCTAGGTGCTGGATTAAACTGAGAGCACGTTCCTCCTCTCCCCAAAGGAGCACGGATGGAGCCACCCCCAGGTGTCTGAAATTCCAGTCCCAGGAAGGATCCTGCTCAGCTGGAACACGCTCATGGAGGTGCAATTGCAAAAGGATTCCTCTTGCTAAAATCTGTGTTTAACTCCAAAGCACATGGTGTGAAGATTAACTTGAAGAAAAGATTATTGGAGATTTTACTGGAGTGAAAAGCACATGTTTTTCCTTGAGTCTCTTACAGAATACAAATTATTTTACTGAAGGTCTCCTCTCTCCTTCAAAAATCTCCACCTAGGGTGCGTGGCTTTCTGGAAAAGTTTCAACCAAGTGGAATTCAAGTTCAGTACAAAGATGAAAATTAAATACAAGCTCTTATGTGGGAAGTATTGAACAACCTGAATAACAGGGAATGGTTCCTCCTCTGCTAATAACACCAATTTATTTCCTTGCAGTTGCAGGAGGAACTACACTATCCTCTGCAGCTTACCAGGAAGATCAAGTTTTTATCAACACCAAATTCCTTTTTTTTTTTTTTTTTTCAAATTAAGAAACAGCTGAGAAACAATTGTGGATGTTCTGTTTGCTCATGAAAAAGAAAGCTCCATGTCCATAGATCTCCTGGCCATATTTGTGAACCAATATTGTTTCAGGCACTTGGATCCAAAAATTAACTTTAGTGTCACATTTCCTACTGTGTCTGCATAGGACAATCAAGTGTTGATTTATGATGACCTAAAAGAAGAGGTTTGGGACTTATCACTCAATGTGTATTAAAATTAATATATTTATTTTCCTATATTCAGGCACTTTCTGTTGAAGTTTAGAAAAAATCATTTGTAGCACAGATGTCCTCAGAAGAACAGCACTTTTTATGTACCCAGTGAGGTTAAATTGCAACACAAATTAGCTAATGAAGAACTTAATTAGTAATTCTTTAAACTCAAGCACTTAATAGGGGAAAAAAGGAATAAAAATTACTGCTAACTACACCTTCTGTGAAAAAAACACCTCAATACTGTATAAATAAATGCAAAAAAACCCAATCACTGTAGAAAAGGAAGAGTTTTTATTTCTTAAAATGCAAACTGCAAATCCCCAAATATCTGCACAGTTTAATTAAAGGTAAAAACACCGATGCTAAGTAGTGCAAGTAAAACATAATTCTGCAGAAATATATTTATTCACAGCCCAAGAGATGTATTTGTACAGATTCTCAACACTTGGCAGCCAACACGACCTCAGTTGTGACCTGTTTTTCCAAAGCATCATTAGAGACATAAATACCTTTCAATAATTCCAGTCCCTCTCTTTGGGAATACAATTCATTAAATGAAAACCAGTGCCCAACAAGTCCTTTAATTCAGAGTTTGGCAGTTGGACTAAAGGAAATCACTCAGCACATAAAGAAATCTATTTACATTTCAGAGAAATGAAAGTGCAAAATAAGTGTTCTGACCCTGGTCTCCACCCATGCAAACAAATGTGGTGTTTAAACAGCCTTTTGAATCTAAGCAACAATAAATGCAAGGTTTTTTATGGTGGTTTGGCTACCGTCCTTCAAGGGGAATTCTAAACAACTCCCTCCTTCACCTCCCTACCACAACAACTCCTGTTCAGCCTCTCTTGGCAGCCCAAGCACAACATCATCAATGGTTTTGGAGACTCCATCCCTGCTCTCCCAGCAATGAAAATCAAGGACAGGGGACTTCTCCAGCCATGAGCAGTGGTCTCAGCCCAGTGGCAGCTCAGAGCCTACCCCAGTCTCCAGTAATGTCTCTCCTTTGTTTTTACAGAATCACAGAATCATTATTGTCAGAAAAGACCTCCAATATCATCGAGTCCAGTCTTTAACTTCTCCCCAACCTGTCAACTGAGTGCCACATCCAGCCATTCCTTGGACACCTCCAGGGACGGGGACTCCAAACCTCCCTGGGCAGTCCCTGCCAAGGCCTGACCACCCCTTCCATGAAGAAAAAGGATTTAGATGCTACAGATCCTATACAATGTCATCATTCCCACAGGCACACTTGTTCCTCCTACAGGTCAGCCAAGTCCCCAAATGTGAGGGTCACACTGGAGATGTCCAGTCACATAACAGGAGAACACATCTGCTCCAAGAGCAAGGGATTCAGCTGGGAACTTAGGGATGTGTTATGGGTTGCAGTGCAAAATGTAACCAAAAGTGTGGATTCTGTCCCAGCTGCTGGAACTGGCCTGGGGTCACCCTCTGTGCATGGCCCAGCTGTTCCAAACCAGCTGGGGCAGTTTCTTTCTCCCTGCCAGGACCCAGCCTCCCTCCAGGCACAGATCTTCTGCTCAGGGCCCACTCAGGCTCCCTGCAGGGCTCAGAACATTCCAGCATCCCCCTGGCAGCTGCTGCAGCCAGCCCAGGAGCCAAGCATTCCCAGCTGGATCCAAGCTGGCCTTTGGCACAGCCAGCAGCCTTGGCACGGCATTCCCAGAGGGAGCCCAGGCCCAGCCATGCCCAGGGCACCTTCCCAGGGAAACTCCCCCTTTGTGCAGGATCCCTGCTCCAGCAGAGCCACCTCTGCCACTGCAGGAGGGCTGCAGCCCCCATGGGATGGCCCTGCCACCAACCCTGAGCCACAGGGCTCCCCTTGGATCCTGACTCTGCCCCTGGCCTTGGCTTCTGCATTGCTGCATTTGGATTGCAGTTCTCCTCATGCACAACTGTTCTTGCTGTGCCCATCTCTCTGCCTGAGAGCCCCTGAATTTCCAAATGCCAATAATGGGGAGGGAGGGGGTTTGCATTCTGCATTCCTTAGCAGACATCTGTCATTCAAACCAAGACAGCCTGTCTGGAGCAGGAGCAGCTGCTCCCGCTGGCTGCACCAGGCACAGTTTGGAACAGGAGGCAGAGCTGTCAGGCAGGAGTGCGTGGAGGGCACACCTCAGGGAATGTGTCAGACGTGGCATGGCGGTATCCAAGGAGGAGAGAGGTGTTAAAGGATCTCACCCTCGCCACAGGAGACACCAGGGGCCTGCTTGACATCTGCACATGCAGAGGAATAGAAGAAGGTGCCACAAATCCATCTGGGAGCCTGGGTGCAGTGTGTGAAATTTTAGGTCAGGGCAAGGAGTGCCACAGGAAGGTCCAGTTCCATGAATTGCAGCAGTCTGGTGATCTGCAGCTTGAACCACATCAGCAAGACAAAGCAGGAGTGGGGTGAGAGCCCGGCTCAGCTGCCTGTCCATGCACCTCCCACCTCCATGAGCCTCATGCACGTACAGAAGGCTCCTGCTACAATGAGAGGCAGCTAGTGACACTGATCTCCAGTGCCACTGATCCCCAGTGCCACTGATTCCCAGTGTCACTGATCTCCAGTGCCACTGATCCACAGTGTCACTGATTCCCAGTGCCACTGATCCCCAGTGCCACTGATCCCCAGTGTCACTGGTCCCCAGTGTCACTGATCCCCAGTGCCACTGATCCCCAGTGCCACTGATCCCCAGTGCCACTGATCCCCAGTGCCACTGACTTCCAGTGCCACTGATCCCCAGTGTCTCTGCTCCCCAGTGTTCTACAGCTTCTGCACAGCCTCATATTGGGTGGATTGAGTAGATAAAGAAAAATTCTGCTTTCTTCTGTCTTACAGGGACCCGCAAAAGATCCTAAGCAGCTTCTAAAACCAAATCCCAGCTCTGGGCCCAGCACAGGGAGGAGCTGGAGCTGCTGCAGAGAGCCCAGAGCAGGCAGCAGGATGGGCAGAGGATGGAGCAGCTCTGCTGGCAGGAAAGGCTGGCACAGCTGGGATTGTTCAGCTGCACAGGAGAAGCTTTGGGCTGAGCTCAGGGTGGCCTTGCAGGAGTGGCTCCTTGAAGGAGCCCCAGGAAAGCTGGAGAGAGACAATTCCTAAGGGATGCAGGGACAGGACACAGNATCTAGCCTGGGACACTGGGAGGGGTCCCTGCCATGGCAGGGGGTAGAATTGGGTGAGTTTTAAGATCCCATCCAATCCAAGTAATTCTGTGGCTCTGTGTCTCTCTTCATGCCATGTGTCCCTTCAGAGCTTCTCCCACATCTATGCTCTTCCTGGTGCCTTTTAAACATTGCTAATTATCCCATAAATATTTAGTACCCTCCCCCAAACTGTTTAGCCAAAGGTTGTGACAGGTCCATGGCCCTTTGCTTTATCCTCCTGTTTTACACAATCTGAAAATTATTGGATTATGGAAATAACTTCTGCCCACTGTCACATATCTGGGATGACCCAGGCCAATGAAAATAAAATTAAGCTCCAGAGGCTCAAGCCATCACTCACTATTAAGGGACTGGGAAGGGAAAAGTATTTTTAACATATTAAGAATTCCTGAAGCTTTAATATAACTTATAGCTGTCAGAAAAAGCTAAAGTTGTAGCAAAAGATAACATATCCTCCTAAGTGAGCATGTGGTGTTGCTGTAGAAGACTGTTCCTTTACACTTGAGATGTTTTTGATTAAAAACTATGGAGTAGCAAGGATCAGTAAAAGTCGAGAAATCATTTAAAGACTCATTTACTTTCAGCTGAGCACAGGGAAGAAAAAAACATTTTGGCTTGGAGGGGAAAAGAAAACTTGAGGAAGGAAACAAAACTAGAAAACAGAAAAACATCATGTCACTGGAGATAAAAGTTTAGTTCCTGGCATCTCATTTATCTTCATAACTCAATAAAGGAATATAATGGATATTCATTTCTAAATTTATTTTATACATATTTGTTGATAAGGATGTGATCTTTTGACTTTTTCATAACCTACTGGAGACAAACATCCTTAAAACAGGCCCTCCAGCACTTTCAGAAGCCAGCCTTCCATCTATAATTAACAGTGTTTTCTTCTTCTTCTCAGAGTTTTGACCTATCTTCTACGTGGATTTCAATAATACTGTTTATTAGGCTCTTTATTATGTCTAGTATGTCAGACAGTCTGTCACAAACACAGCTTAAAATGCAATAATCACGAAAAAAAAGTCACCGGTTTTATCAAGCAATAAGTCCCCAGTCACAGCCTGATCTGTGCATACATTATTTTCTCACACAACCCAAAACAAGGAGATTGGCAAGGAGAAACAAGAACTTGCCAAATATTGCCAGAAACAGTTGAGCAGAAACGATAATACAGTAAATTAATTAATGTTTAAAGCGTGCCAATGATTTAAATGAGTGAGAACTGACAAGGTTGCCAACTAAAGTGAAGATGGCTATGAGAATTACACACCTGAATGATATTCTTTTCCCCTGCTGGACCAAATTTACAACATTTTTATTATTTTAATGACTTGCAGGATGATTTCCCCAACAGATTTAAAAGATATCAAAGGGAGGGTTTGACTGTCAGATGGGTCACATCAGCCTAATGTATTTTGGAAGCCACGCAGAGAAAAATAAATGCAACTTGCTTCTGATGGAATACATTGTTGGGATTCTGATATTCAATTTGAATATGGGACAGAAGTTCAAAGGAAATCAGGGGGAAGAGGGAGGATTGGTACAAATGGTTGGTGATCTTTAACACCCTGGCCCAGCAGGTGCTTTCTGCAGCTGGAAATGCTCTAAGACAGAAATTTAGGCAAGATGAGTTCGGACTGGCTGCTGAACTTTGTCTCCTCAGGATTTTGTCACACTCAGGGTGTTGAGGCAGGTTTTTATCCCAAAGCTTTACCAGCTGAGTCTGCAGTTGTTTGCAGATACTGCTTCCCACAAAGGGCCACCAAAACAGCAGGATTTGGGCTTGCAAGGCCCTTGAGGTCCCAGTGTAGAGTGAGATCCAGCAGGGGAAGATTCCTGCCACCAAATCTCTGGGAAAAAACTGCTGGAGAAGTGCAGCTGGAAGGGTGCAGGGCCCCAAGCAGAGGGTAGGCTGCAAGTTCCCAAGTGGAAAGTCTACGGGGGTTAGCTCACCCACGGAACCCTGCAGCACATGGAACTGCTAACATTTCACTTGCCATTTGTGGAGGTTGCTCAGAGCATTTCAGGGCATGAAAGTCAGTAAACAAACCCCAAGTCTATTATTGTGTTCTGAGGCATTGTCTGCTCCCCCGCAGCATAAATCAGTGTCGGGAACAGGGAGTGCAGAGCGGCTGCAAAGGCTGAGCACACAGAGCTTTCTCCTTCCCTGAGCACTGATTTCAAGGGCTAATGGTGTCCTGGGGTGCATCGGGATGAGCATTCCCAGCAGGTCAGGGGTGATCCTGCCCCTGTGCCCAGCCCTGGGGGCTCCTCTGGGCTGCTGTGTCCAGCTCTGGCTCCTCAGCACAGCAGGGCCAGGAGCTCCTGGGGCTGAGGAAGGGCCTGGAGCAGCTCCGTGCCCAGGAGAGGCTGAGGGAGCTGGGGCTGCTCAGGCTGCAGAGGAGCCCCAGCTGAGAGGGGCCCTCAGCCCTGGGGGTCCCTGGGGGTCCCTGGGTGTCCCTGGGTGTCCCTTGGTGTCCCTGGCAGTCTCTGAGGGTCTCTGGGAGTCCCTGTCTATTCTTGCCTATCTCTGGCTATCCCAGTCTGTCCCTGTGTGTCCCAGTCTGTCCCAGTCCATCCCAGTCCGTCCCAGTCTGTCCCTGTCTGTCCCTGTCTGTCCCTGTCTGTCCCAGTCCATCCCAGTCTGTCCCTGGGTGCAGGAGGGGCAGAGCAGGGCCCAGGCTCTGCTCCAGGCCCAGCAATGGCCCCAGAGCCCCGGGCAGGGACTGAGCCCAGCAATTCCCCTGCACAGGAGGCAAAACTTCTGCCCTGGGCAGTGCCCAGCTCTGAGCAGAGCCCAGACAGGGGCTG
>VYXF01000464.1:1415-13718 GCA_013397295.1 Polioptila caerulea
GGGGGGGGGCTGGACCTATTTTTTCCATGTGTTTTATTTACACCAGCTTAATTCATTCTACAATGTACACAAATGCAAGTACAAATAAAAAGCATAGAAACACTGGTAAAAGACCAATTTACATACAGAGTGATACAAGGAAATGCAATGGCAAATACAGAATAATGAAGGGCAACACAAGCCAAATACATTTTCTCTTAGTGTAATACAAAATAGAATAATCACTGTGATAATATTTTAGGAAAGTTTATTCATTAAAACCCAAAACAAAAGCAGCACACAGAAAAAAAAAACACTTAGGCAAGACACACGCAAATGCACCTTACAACCTAGCCCTAGCCCTAAGCTAGTCATACACTTAGCATTTTACAATAGCTGCAGCCCTAGCCTGAAACGTAAACTTAAACCCTAGCCCTAACCCTGAGCCCTAGCCATAGCCCTAACCCTAACACTAACCCTAATCCTAAACCCAAAACCCAAATCAAACCCTAACCTCCAAACACTAAACGGAACCCTGACACAAATGCTAGCCCTAACCCTAACCCCTAATCCTTACTTCAACCCTAACACTAACACTAACCCTAACTCTAACTCTAACCCTAACCCTTAACTCTAACCTAACCTTAACCCTAGCCCTAGCTTTAACCCTTGCCCTACCCCCAGCTCTAGCCCTAGCCCTAACCTTAGCATCAGCCCTCGCTCTAGTCCCAGACCCATCCGATGTGAATCTGCCTCAGGTGGAAACAAGGTCATCTCGCTGTCTGGGAAATTTCTGCCATCACGGGGCTGCTGTCTGCTAGTCAGCTACAACCAAGAAAACCAAACATCAGTGCAGGATCTTAGCAGCACATCGGTCAAAACCCAGCAATTCTTCCATTCACCATCCCCTGAGAATGCCCAGGGCCTCGGGACAAACGCTTCGGCCGTGCTCGGAGCCCGACGCCCTTGTTGCAGGGCGTGCCAGGGTTAAGAGGAGACAGGGTGATGTGGCAGTGCTGAAACTTGAACAGACCCCTCCCTACCTTCCCGACTCACTGCAAATCCTCGGCCGTTGCTGAAGGCTACCCTGACGGCACCTTCAAAAAGAAAAGGTAAAGGCTTAATTGCACAGTCCCATAATACTTCCGGAGGGCTCATGAGAGAGGCAAACTGGATCTGTCGGCTGGCTGGCGAGGGGGGTCTCGGTGTAATGCACGTGGAGCACCTAAAGCACACAAACAAATAACAATGGCTGCTCAGAGTTGCACCAGAAATTGAGACCTGAGCAATAACAACTGCTTCTCTACATTGGTCACTGTTCACCTTGCCCACTTCACTTTGACTGCTGATATCTGGCATTACTTCCTAAAATAAGGACAAAGAACAATGCATAGCTATCATTTACATCTCCCCTAAAAATACAAACAGTGATCGACCTTCTCGGGGGAGAAGAGGCAAAACAAAATTGGAAGGTGTGTACCGACATAGGGTCCAAAATCTTCGTGTTGCCAAAGTAGTTTCCATCCAAAAGCGCTTGAACATGAGCTCCTTTTGTAAGAGTCTTGTTCATATTCAACCAGTGGTTTAAATGCTCGGACACGCAGGGAAAGCTTAACCTTTCCAAAGTTCTCATTTCTCAAAGCAAACCTTCTATGATCTGACAAGAGTGGGCATTAAGACAAACGACTAGAAAACTGCGAGCCACCATCTCTGCCTGGCTCTGTATGGATCAGACACAGTTGCTGTCAGAGGTGTGGCTCCAGTGGCTAAGCAAAGCAAAATGTTACCTGTAAAGACTTCTATTGACTCCATCTACCCCTCAATCTATTTCACAGGGCAGAGCAGTTCCAGGCTAAACACAAATGACACATTAGACTACAAACAGTGTGACAAAGGGATGATAAAGAAAGTTCCCAGCTAGAAGCTTAAGGGCAAGGACCGAGATGACGCCAAAAGAGATGGCCAATGGTACGGCGACGGTGGATGGAGGAGGCTCTAAGGAGCAGAAGAAAGGACTGTAAGAGTGACCTGTTAAAAGAACTGTCGGTCACGATGATCAAGATGGCTGTGAGACCTTCAGAATGCTACCCATATCCATAAAATCTTACGAGCCCCAGAACATTCCAACTCACGGCTGGAAAGGATGGATGCCAATTACAGCCAGGGACAAGGCCTCGAAAGACGTCAGACTCGATGCTTCTGAGATGCAACTCTGAGATAAGGAACGAATTTTGCCAGTAAAAGAACGAATTATATCAGCATGGTGCTGAGAAGTGTGAACGTTCAAGAATCTAGAGAGGACAGCTGATGGTTGCAATAAGGCCCTTGAGGGGAAAAGGCAGAGATATCTGATCCGAGGGGTCTCAAAGACATGGCACAGACTGGAACTGTTCTGCGCTGCACATCCTAGGGCTACAATCAAAAGTAGAGCTGTTCTCTTTAGCTCTCCTAAGAGGCTCCTTAGAGGACACCCCTTTCCCCTCTGCTAATTTTTAAATCTGTCCTGGGAATTTCCAACCCCCTACCCTTTTTGAAACTGGATTACTTTGGTATTAGACCACAGCTGCCGATGCAGCAGCCTGGAACGGTGTCACTAAAGCAGACTGGCCAAAAATCTCAGATATGTGAGGTAGACACACGCGCCGTGAGTGAAAAGAGGCGTGTGAGTGGGGCTAAGTCGGTAAGGACGGACATTCCAGACCCACGTGATGGCACCTGAAGCCCACGAAACTTAGCTGCTTGGGCAAAAAGAGCTGCGATGACATCGAGCCGTGACGCGGACCCGTGACACCAAACGGAAGCTCAGCGGCACACAGAGCCCGGCCGTTCTCCTCCCACACGCGCGGCCACGCCCGCGCACCGGGACCGGACGCGCCGTGACGCCACTGTCGGAAGCGCCTCGCTGGATCGCTACCGGCAGCTCCTGCGGGCGCTCCGTGCGGCTGCCGGCCATGAGCAAGCGCAAAGCCCCCCAGGAGAGCCCAAACGAGGGCATCACCGACTTCCTCACCGGTAGGTGTGTGCGCTCGGTCGGTTCCGTGGGTGGGAAGGGCCGCGGCTCGGCTGCTCTCACCGCGGTTCTCCTGCAGAACTGGCCAACTACGAGCGCAACGTGAACCGGGCCATCCACAAGTACAACGCGTACAGGTACCGCCTCCCTCCCGCCGCGCCCCCGTCCAGGGCCCCAGCCCGTTCGGGTCCTGATCGGCACTGTTCCGCAGGAAAGCCGCCTCGGTCATTTCTCGGTATCCGAGCAAAATACAGAGCGGGGCTGAAGCCAAGAAGCTGGTAGGTGCTCGTGCCCGGTTGCCGGCGGGAGGACTGGGGCAGCCAGAGCGAGGACGAGGTGCCGGAGGTTCCCGGGAAGCGTGGGGGTAGCCGCGCTTCTGCCAGGGCCTCTTTCTGGTACCCTAGTCAGGGTTCGGGGACGAGGTGTGGCCACTGTCAGGGTTCCAGAGCTGGATCTGGGCATCCCATCTGGGTCTCTGCCTGTGAAAATATCTTTCTCCTTTGCTCTCCTACTGCTATGTTAATTCAGAGATCTGGAGCAGTAAGAATCAAAGCCTTATTCAAACTTATAGCTTCGGGGAAACTTGAAGCCTTACAGTGTTTATGCCGTTTATATTGTACCCTTGAATTCTTGTGCTCTTTTATAGTCTCATACTTTGTTGTGGTTTTGGGTGCTCCATAGTTCTTTCTGGACTCTAAATTCTAGGTAGTTTTCCTTGCTTCCCACATATAATGAATTTAAGTGATTTTGAAGTTAACTTGTTTGTACTCACCCCCTAATATTTAGGACGGAGTAGGTGCTAAAATAGCTGAAAAGATAGATGAGTTCTTATCCACTGGAAAACTACGCAAATTAGAAAAGGTGGGTTTCTTTCTTTTGCTCTGTGTTTATCAATAGTTGCTTTTCTTGATAACTTGTACAGTAGCCTGCTTGCTTTGCACATTTCTGTTGTTGTCCTGGAGAGTCTTAGGAGTGGTGAATGCAAGAGTATATGGTAAGTAGAAATCAAGAATTCAGAAGCTCAGCCAAAGCCTTAAAACTGTCTATCTATGAAAATATTTTAGCTTAGATAATCAGCATGTGCAGATCTTCTGTCAGAATTGGAATTCTGTCACTGGAAGGCTGGGGAGTTTCGAGCTTTAGGCCTGCTGTTTGCCTTAGTGTGGCTAGTTGGGCGGTTTTCAGGCTAGTTACACGTGGCGTTATTGTGATACTCCGTACTATCCTTGGTGCTGTTTGCAGTGACTTATAGTGAACCTCCAAACCAGGGTCTGACTAAGCTGTTTTGTCTTCTCAAGGCTTCTTTTTGTTTGTTTGTTTATTGCAAATGGAGTGAAAAGGGATTTGGGTTGCATTGTTTTGTTTTTGTAGATTCGGCAAGATGATACAAGTGCTTCTATCAATCTCCTGACACGAGTCACTGGCATTGGGTAAGAGTTTCTTGGGATATTTTTTGGGGTTTCTTTCCCTTCTCCTGTTCATCTAATAGACTTATGAGCAGAATTTGGGTGGTTGCACATAATGAAGAGAATGAGCCTGAGCTGATGATGTAATGCCCGCACTTGACACGCTGTAGTCATGATTACAGGATTGAATGAGGTGAAAGGGTATAAAATTGTGAATAACAGACTTTGTGGTACAGGAGTGGAGGTGGGAAGCTCCTGTGTGTAAGCTGAGAGGGGAAGGAGTGCGATGCGGGTCAAGAATGCAACCATGAAAGTCAGACAAAAGTGGAAGTGAGACTCTGGCCTCAGAGTTTTTGTAAAAGGAGAAGCAGAGCCTTGAAGTGGGCAACAAAACAAAAACAAGCAAATAAAAAAGCCCATCAGAACTCTGCTGCAATGTTATCGTGCATTTGGTATTATTGTCTGAAGCAATATCACCTATTTGGTGTGATTTATTTATTTTTTTACAATTATACATCACTGTATAGTTATATCGATGCTAAAATGTGCACCATAGGCCAAGCTTTTGGATCTCTGTGTAAGCTGAAAATGACTATGCTGAAAAGACATAAGCATCACAAGTAACCTCAGTCCTGGCCTTTAAGAACCTAGACAGTTATAAATAATGTGAATGTCCTGTTCAGTGTTGTAAGAGTCTTGCTGTTCCTGAAGCCAGATTGCCTTGTCTCTTTGCAGTCCTGCTGCTGCTAGGAAATTTGTCGAGGAAGGAATTAAATCTTTAGAAGGTAAGTGTAAATACGGGGCCTTGGTTCACACTCCAGTAACCTTTTTTTTCTGTCAGGCTGCCTCTTCTACAGTGGTACTGCGGTAACACATATGTCCTAGGCTTTGAGGAAGTTGTGTAACATGCTAAAGCTATTACACAGACTTAAGGCATTTCAGACATATCCAAAGTAAAGTACGTGCAGATTACATGGAAAGTAACAAGGATTTTGGCTCCTTTGTGGTCTTTTAAGTCTTTGTTGGAAGTGCTCTGTGCATTTGTGGTCAGCCCATAGGCTGTTGTGTAGGTAGTTTGCAATTCCTTCCTTTGAGGTTGTATTCTTGTTGCATATTCTTTACATGCATCATCTTTGCATTGGTGGAAACTTACTGTAAGTTTTTTAGTCCTCAGTTAATCACTTTGTTTGAATTTTTTTTCCTAGATCTAAGAAAAGTTGAGCACAAGCTGACCCATCACCAGCGAATTGGTTTGAAGTAAGCTTTCTTGGGTAGAAGTGCATGGTTTAATAACTCCTTCAGACACCAGGATGTAATGTAAGGTTACACAGGCTGAATAAGGTTCTCTTCTCTCTGTCCTCCACATGCTTTTCAGCAGTTATTTAGAGCTTTTGTTTCATTGGTGTTGGAAGGCTTAGTTTCCATCCAGAGGGAAGTTAACATGAAGTGACTTCCTCTGTTAGCCCATGGAGAATCACTTTAACGAGGTTGTAGTGTTGTTTCTTCACAATCTGCATAGAAGAGTCCCAGGCTATTTTTTTATGTGCTGTGAACAAGGTAAGACCTTTGCATGTCTGAACTTGAGATTGCTGTGCAGAATGTGTGTTTGTCCCTCCGTATTCATCAGCTTGATTGCTGTTTGTAGAGTGTCTCTTTGGTGTGGTAGTTCTGGAAGAACTATAGCTGTGTTTGTCAGAAGCTGCACGTGAACCAAATAAAGCCAAATGGTGTGTCACTTGCCCTCTTTTTCTCCACAGTCAAGCAGCATGCTGACAATCTGAGTTTTACAGTGGAAGGCAAATGTATCCAGAACTGTATTTGAGTTGTGAGCTTCTGTTGAGCTCCTTCCAACATAGGTCGGTCACCTCTGACCATGGGTGAGGGACCTGTTCCTCCCACTGGCTGGTGGGCTGAGTTTTGTCAGGAACCTTTTGTATTTTCAGAGGGCTATGTAAATATTAAATAATTGATTATATGGTCATTCTTCTCCCACCTCATAACAGCTCTTCGTATACAGTGGAAACACTGAAACCACATTCTGAGCATTGTCAAACTTGCAGTTGTGAGTTTTTACTGTCACCTTGCCAGATGTTTTCTAAGATGTTTGATGAGAGTCAGGAGCTTTTTGTGATGTGATGGTAGTGTAAGTTAGTATTTTTTCCTCTGATATTCAGTTAATTAACTAAAATTTTAAGATGCTGCCCCTGCTATCCTTTCAGATACTTCTATTTTTATATTTGCAGATACTTTGAAGATTTTGAGAAAAGAATCCCAAGGGAAGAAATGCTGCAAATGCAGGTAAGAATCTCATTGTTAAAATGTGAGGTACTGATGCCCAGTGAATGACTGACACTTCTAAACACACTTCTTTCCTTTTTACATAGGAAATTGTGCTCAAAGAGATAAAGAAGCTGGACCCAAACTATATTGCTACGGTCTGTGGCAGTTTTAGGCGAGGTTAGTACTCTGTGATCTTGTTATATTTATTTTGGGATAATAAGTGGGACAAGTTACTATGTATGTTGTTCTTCTTGACAGAGTCTATGCTGGAACCTGGCCCTTCCTGTTAGTATTGTCTTGACTAGCTAGTTCAGTGATGAGACACCCTCATAAATCCTTGCTTCTCCACCCTTCCCCCATAAAGAGTAGCATGTTGTAATGTGAATTGTTTGCTTTGTTTTTACATTAACAAAGTTTGTGCTTCGTTGCTGTAGAGTACAGCAAGGAATTCTTGGATGTTTTCTTAGGTATGGGGAATATAAACTTTTTGATGAAAGAGCAAGATTCTTTTATTTTAAGATTATTTTTTTGTTTTGCTAAAATCTTGAATAGTGACCATTTTCTGCTAGAAAAACAAGTTTACAAGAAGTAAGATGTATGCTCACCAACATTAGTGTACTTTGCCACACGCAGAAGGATTTTTCTTTGCTTCTTTCTTGCCTAGGTGCAGAGTCAAGCGGCGATATGGATGTTCTCCTAACCCATCCCAGTTTCACATCTGAATCATCTAAACAGGTGTGTCTCTCAGGTGCTGTGGATCAGTACTGTACATTGCGTATAGCCTCAGACTTGTATTGCAGGATTTGTATTTACTGTAATATTAAACTTTGGTCTTGGATCACGGTGTTTGTTTTGTGAAGTTACAGTTACTTCTCAGGTCTATGTATTATGTTGCGTTTCTCCTGCAAAACTAGTCAATATGCTTATTTTTACCCTTCTGTCCTTCTTCTTCCTGTCACACATATTCCCCCACCCCCTTGAATTCATGTGCTTTTGTAATGCAGAACTGTAAAGCTAGCTGTATTACAGGTAGATATGTAGCCATAATCATTTAGATGATAGGAAACTGTCCTGCTGCCCTTGTAAACTTTTGAGACTAACTCTGAAGTAGTATTAATGACAGTGATATTTTTCTTGTGTTCCTTAAAAGCTGAATTGGATTTGTCACTTCCAAGTAAAGGCAGTGTCACGTGGGGGTATTGGTGGAAATTGTTTTTATATTGCACAACTGTACTTTTATTAGCTTTTTCCCAGTGTTGTCCTTACATTTTTTTCCATTTGGGTCAAATTTTGTGTAGAACAGTATATAGAAGTATGATGATGTCCTGTACTTATAGGAGCCTCTTTCTAGTAAATAGGTAGGATATTCTTGTTATTTGTGAAGTAATTTCTTCTTCTTTGTTATCATTGTTCCTAGTCAAAACTTCTGCGTCAGGTTGTAGAACAATTGGAAAAAGTCCACTTTGTCACAGATATGCTATCTAAAGGTGACACAAAATTCATGGTAAGAGCTTTTTTTGGTGGTGAAGGATGTTGTGGGGGGATTACTTTTCCTGACAGAAGCTAGGATGAGTACAAGATACATTGCTTGGACTGCTGGAATTGAGGGCAACGTGATGTGTGTTTGTTTTTTTAATTCTCTTGCTTGTACCTCGTACAGATTTCCTGCAGTTAACCCTTAGGGAATACTTTATGGTAATATTTCAGTATTAGAAAGTGTACAGGTATTTGTGTAGTTAGTTCTGAACTCTGCTGACATGACCTTTGTCACATAATGTCGATTATGTCCATATTGCTGGATGTTTCCTGGAACCTCAGCACAACATCAATTCTTCAGTTGCGCCAGTGGCCACTTCTGTAATTGTGTCCCCAGGATCCTGGAAACATTTAGCTTTGATGTCAGAACTATGTTTATCTGATTTAATCTCATACATAATATACTTTTGTCTCCTTTTGTGTCAGTTTTGCTGTAGAATAGATTTAACGGATAAGCTACTTGACTTAGGGTATAATAGGGATTATATGGGATGCCTAAAGCAAGTGATGAATTACAAGAACATTAATTTTTTTAGATCCCATGCTGACAGTGCAGGGCTTTTTTTCTTTTCTTAACCTGCTGATATTTGTGCATACTGAAAAGCTTGATAATAATGAGGGCAAGGAAATGAGGAATCCTGTAATCCTCCCTGATGCAATAAAGAGCAGTTGTATGCTACATGGAACAACAGTTCTCGTAACAGTGTCAAATAGTGATTCACTGTATTCTGATACCTGGCTGTTCTAGTAAAATATTTATTCAATTCAACAGGGTTTTAACTTTGCTTTCCAGGATGACTGAGGGCTATTTAGAGGTTGTTTAGTGGTGGGAAGGTGAAGATGGTTCTCAAAACTGTTCGATGTTATCTGAATTTCTCACTTGCCTTACTTCCTCACAGGGTGTCTGTCAGCTGCCAGATAAAGAAGATGGAACAGCCTATCCACATCGGCGAATTGATATCCGGTACATGCATCAAAACTCCCCACCCAAACCCCTGCTTTAACTATCTGCTTCAGAGTAGGCATTTGCATCAAGTTTTGCATTCAAATCTCTACTTCCATGTTCAGAACATGGTATTTACTAGGTTTCTAATAGGCATTAGCCTATTATTATTTCTTTATTTCATATAGTAAAAAGGCTATTCTTAGAATAGCCACTGGACAACTATCAGTAACTGCAACAGGTTATTAGCAATAATGCTGTGCTTCAAAGCACAATATTCTATTCAGATTCAGAATTGTGTCCTATTTTATCATCCTGCTTTGACGTTGATTCTTGGCCGGAGTGCAAGCACCATAACCAGGTAGCAGTTGAACACCAGTAACTTTTGGGTAAGGGTAGATACGCTCAACCTTTCTTTCATATGCAGTTCCTTTCACTCTCGCATCTGGCGTGTGGGAAAATTAAATGTACAAAATTGCAGAATGTAGACACATAAATACAAAGAAAACCTATATGTGTCTGAATGACTGAATTCTAAATGGCTTGTTACTTCTTTGTTATATATTTGTTCTAAGTCTTCACTTCTACTTTTTATTCTAGGCTGATCCCGAAAGATCAGTATTACTGTGGTGTACTGTATTTCACAGGAAGTGATATATTCAATAAGAACATGAGAACTCATGCTCTGGAAATGGGCTTCACAATCAATGAATACACAATACGCCGCTTGGGCGTTACTGGTCAGTCTGGGCGTTTGCACCGAGTATTCTTTCTAGTTACGTGCTTTGTGTGATCTCCTTCACTTGGTTGCAGTGTTTTGGAAATAATTCTGATAAATGCTGTAGTTTGTGAAATTTTTCACAGTGTCCTTTTTGGTACTGGGCACCATTACAGCAGGAAGGGGCAACCTACTTACATATTGGCAGCTCTGTAGCACAAAGTTACATCTTTGGGCCTCCTAACCTACTTAAAGTCTTACAGATTTAAAGATTTTTTTTTTTTCTGCGCCATGCACAGCACATATTTGGTTTCCTGTTCTTTTCAGAGGGTATGTCATGTCCTTCAGTTGCTTTGCTTTGGAGGAGAGGTGACTATACATACCCACACACAATTATAAATTTAACTGCTTAACCACATGGCCCAGAAGTTAATTCATTACCTGATTTCCTCTGACACTAATAAGAATCAGTTATGTAAACACTGAAAATTTCATGGAGGGTGGGGAGGTAGTTCTGGATGGGTTTTTTAGGTCTTCTACCTACAGTAGTTTTGTCTTAATCTTGCAATGCATTTGGCATTTCTGAATGGTACAGACTTTCCACCTTTCAAATAGCCTGTGTAATTTGCTTGCAGGAGTTGCTGGAGAGGCCCTGCCAGTAGAATGTGAGAAAGACATCTTTGACTATATCCAGTGGAAATACCGAGAGCCAAAGGATCGGAGTGAATAAGTAACTGCTTGTCTAGGTCTGTAGCCTGGAGAGATGTTTTCATAGCTTCCTATGAACACGTAAAAGTGCATAGTCTCACTTTGGATGTTACTTGACAAACTGTATATTACTGATGTTTAAAGCAAGTCCGTGGCACTAGAACAGAATGTGTTGTGAAGATAAATCCTGAGAGATTTCATTTTCATGTAGTCATAGAATAATTTGGGTTGGTAGGGACCTCTAAATGTCATGTAGTCTAGTCCCCCTGCCATGAGCAGGGCCATCTTTGACTAGAGAAGATTGCTTAGAGCCCAGTCCAATCTGACCTTGGATGTTTCCAGGGCTGGGGCATCCAGCATCTCCCTTTGTATCTTATATATATGTAGATACCAGAATGAAAAAGCGGGCTATATCATGTAGTTCTCCTAAAGTCTACCATTTTCAACTACTGTCTGTATCTCCTTGTACGTGTTTTAAGTGTCTTGGTGCAGTGCTGAAGCTCATGATGAGTTCTTCCTGTGTACTTCTAAAATCTTTCAATATGGGCTATATGCTAAGGTGGCCAGTTTCCTGTTGCATGTGATCTGTGAATTTTGTTACTAGATATGTTGTAGTACTATTGATTGCGGTGCTCTGTGTTTCGTTCAACTTGTTCATCTTGGTCTGATTAATTGATGCACTGCTACCACTCCTGTAGATTCAATCTGCCCTTTTTTTATATGCAAACCTGTCAAATATTACTGTATACCTCCCCTTTAATTGCTGGGAAAGGTAATGAGTCTTTTGGATGTGAGATGAGGTCTCTTCAAGAATGCATGTATTTGGGAGAGGAGTTCTTTTGGTTAACTTAAAACTTTTCAAAGTAGTAAACTACTAGCTTCCATGTGTTATAGAGCATGAGCATGAAATCTATTGCTGCTGCTGTGTCTGAATACCTTGTAGCATTAAAGCAACCGTATTACAGAACTGCAAGCTTGAAAAGATGAGACTTTTGTACATAGTCAAATTGACTGATGCTAATGACATCATACTTCTCTTGCTTTCTTAATGCTTAGGTTCTCTATCAGTGTCTATGACGGCAGAGAGGATTTTGTATAGTCAGACTACTTAACTTGAACCTGAATCATGAAACAGACATAATACTTTTTCTTATTTTTATCTCACTTAAGCCTGCAGAACAACTACATTTTTAACTTGTTCTTACACAAGGAGAGTAATGGAGATTATAGGCTGATGCTCATACTTACCCTTTTCTTTTCTTCCGTTTTTTTTGTTGAGAGTTTTAATTATTTTCTGGGAATGTTCCCCAGTGCTAATGCATGCAGTAGTATGTGAGGTAACTAGAAGTTAATTTGGTACTATGTGAAGAATTTTGATGCCTCATTGTAAGAATATAAATAGCTGATATATTTAGTATTTTCTTCAGTAATCAGTAGGAATAAACAAATTGAATATTCCATTGTGAATGTGTAATGGCATTTGATTTCTATTTTATTAACTATTTTATTAGTAATTTTAGAAGTTCAAAAAGAGTAACACATGTTTACCTTGTTTACAAATGTTTCCTGGGCAGCACACAGCATTACACTGATGCATTCTCCATCATCTTCAACAGGTAGCCCAGAAGACCACTTTGTCTTGGGCCTTGGGACAGAATTTGTTGGCTTTGCGGTCTCTCTGCATAATACTGTGAAATCTTCTACGTGAAAAAAAAAAAAAAAA
>VYXF01000465.1:0-33646 GCA_013397295.1 Polioptila caerulea
GGCCCCGCGCCCGCCGGGGTCCGCCCGAGCCCGCCCGCGGCAGCCGCGCTCGGGCAGCGCTCCGAGAAAACACGGCCGGGGCCCGCCCGCCGCCTCGGGAACGCGGAACAGCCGCGCTTGCTTCTTGGGCGCCCGCCGGGAGGGAGGAAATCGGGGCAAACCTTCCTGGAAGGGTGGCTCGGTGGAGCTGCGCCCTCGCTGGGTACCAAAGTGCCCCGCGCCGGAGCTCTGCTCTTCAGCTGGGGGGTTGTAGGTTTGTGACAGAATCTCGGGAGTGAGTAAATAAACAAAATGTATTTTCGTGAGTAAATAAATATATAAATAAATAAAATATAGCCTATCCCACTGCAGCTGACCTATACTATAGGAGTCAGGAGACACCACCATTTTTCAAATACCACAGTGTGAGAAGATCTTAAATTAATCCTTCCTAACCAAAATCACTGGCACGAGGAGGAAAAGGTGGGAAAAGGGAGAAGAAGTATGGCATGAAAATATTCCTCATAAAGCTAGTGAACTGCTGCCCACGACATTTTGCAGTTTGTTTACTTGTGGCTTCATTAAAATTTCATGCAGATCCAGCGACTAGATTTTGTTAATGGCCCACAGAGGGACAATCATTGCTGAAGCCTGAACACTGTGATCCATTTTCCCTAATTATTACTTTGTAACCGTTTCTAATTTGACAGCTCCTGCTGAACAAGGGTTCATTTATTTTGTTTCATTGTTTCATATAAGGAAACATCAGATAAGCACAACAGCAGAGCATTAATAACAAACCTGTAATTTGAAACATGCGTTAATCACACGTTAAGTGCACATAATGGCCTTCATTGTAGAACCCCCTGTACAGGGTATAAAGCACAGGGCTGTGTTGCACACTTTACACTGAGAAGGGAGATTATCTAATTCCTTGTGGCCGACGTGTCAAGAATGGAGAGTGGCTAAGAGGTTAGTTTTCCTCCTTAGCTCTGTTTCATAACTGCTAAAGAGATGGAATAAAAATGGATATATTTGCTCACAATGGAGTGGTTTCTAAATTTGTCTGTGAGCTTTGAAGGCTTAGTTGCTTTCTTTAGAAAAGAAACATCTGGGGTGGTCAGGTGTTTCTAAAAATCCAATGTAGCTCATGGCTTTTTGAAGGCTCTAACATAAGGCTATGTATTTCTAAAGAAGAAAAGTGAGAAAGTTTCACTACAAGGGTCAGCCAGTCCAGTCTGCTGCAAGCTCAGTTATATGTACCAAAATTTCTTTTTAGAACACATGCAATTCTATTTTAAATATATTAGGGGTTTTAATTTTGATCCTTTTTATTACTGTAACATAGTTTTACAAGTCTATTCCAATACTCCATTTTATTGACTTGCCTCAAAATTTCCTCTTCAGGAAATTTCATTATCTCATTCTTCTACTTTCCATTAGCCACTCCTTTATTCATTTTATGAAATAACTAGTCTCTATCTGCAGTTTAAAAGTATTTGGCTTTGGTACATTTGTTTTCTTTTCATACCCCTGACTCTGCTACTACCGTAGCAGGTTTTTCTCATGGTGTTTATCCCTGCTTTACAAAAATGTATTCGATTTCAAGCTTCATTTTACTAAGCTAAAAAGAGAAGGCTGTTTCAGTCTTATTATTCCTTTCCTCCATTCCAGTCAGACTTTGCCTTTTATGAGTGTGAGTGATTGGAATTATGCATTCTTTTACGGTTGGAATTTCCTCAATGCTTTGCAAAGTGCATCAACTTACCTTTATCTCCTCTGGAAATGGTGCAACTGATACATTCTTGGAGTTTTGTTTTATTTTATTTTATTTAATTTTTCTGTTGTAACACGCTGGTAGACTGTAGCTCTCCTAACAATGCTTTGCTTTGCCCAGACATTTTTATCATTTTTAGCTCTCAGCTGATGATGAGTCAGCTTGGAGCAGTCATTTTTGCTATCTTTTTACTAAGGCATGATTTGCACTTTTGCACATTGCACTCTTAAATTTAAACTATTTCTATTTTTCCAAGCCTTGTGATCATTCAGTTATTCCCACAAAATATTCTGATCTTCCTCAGGTATTGGCAGTGCCTCAAAATTCACGTCACCTGACAATCCTTTGCATTAGCCAGTTCTTTACTTTCTCTGTGATTTAAATAGCTCCTGTCTTCTCCAGTGTGTTCTGCTTTAAATGTCTCACTGAAGTTCACATAGCTTAGGTAGTTCTGCCTGCTTACTCTGGATCCTTAATTACCTGTTTTATACAGATATGAAGTTGACCTCATTTAGTCTGCTGCAATTTTTCACCTTTCCATTCTTTACTCCTTCCTTCACAGTTTGATCTAGAGCCCTGTGTAGCAGGGGTCAGACTAATGGGCCTACGGTTGTCTGAAACATTGCCTATTCTTAAATATAGCTACTAAATTTGTCATTCTCTGGTTGCACAGCAATATCCCTTCCTATTGTTTCAATGCCTATTTAGGGAACAAAATCCATCAGTGCTCAAAAGCCAGGAATACCTGGGTCTTACCTTCACCTGAACTTGTTCTGTCTCTTTGTATTTTCCTTCTCTCTCTCAAAACATTTCACAGCTGGGTTTGAATTGCAACTAACGTTCACTCTCTTTGGGTGGACAAGGTCCCCAAATGGTCACTGCCATCTCAGAGGCGCCTGTGCAATGGCCATGGGGAAAGCTAAACAACTGCCTAAAATCTGAGCTTGTCTTAGAAGACGAATTACTCTATAAGGCATGGTCTGTGAAAACAGTCTGCTTAGACAAGAGGAGGATTTTTTGCTTTTATCAAAAATTTCCCTCACTGTTTCAATATACTCAGGTTATCCAGCCCTGGTAGGCCATGCTGACCTCTCCAGACAGAGGACACAGTAAGTGTTACGCTCAGAAAAAGTCATAGCAGATGCAGTTATTTGCCATAAGAAGGTAAAATTCCTTGCTCTCTACATTCGCTCTGGACACTACTCGTAGCAGCATGATACTAGAGTACCATACAGTGGTTTCACTCAGAGTTACCCAGCTTTGCTCTCACTAACTGTGTCCTGCTGCATTACTGCATTATATTTATGTGTTTGCTTCTTCTAAGCGGCTCCATTCTTCCTGCTTTCCAGTTTTCTTCCAACCATTGTTGGAACCTTTTAACTGAATTTCCTCATTAGCTTCTGTTAGCACATTTCTTCCAGCCTTCTACACACAGAAGGGTAAAAGGCAAGAGATCAGTTCTTGTTCATTCTGGGGTGGATATATCACAATCCTAAAGTTTGCAGGTAGTGAGGGGCACTGCCTGAGCAGCCAGTCTCTAGAGGTGGCAGGGTGGTTACCTGGGAGGATTCTGCTCTCTCATGACTTTCAGGAGAGAAGAAAGGTACCAGCCCCAAGCCAAATGCACCACATACTCTGTATCCTTTCTGCCAGGGAAATTCTGGTAAAGCAGGTAAGAAGTTGTCCTTGCTTTGCAAGAACCATGGCCTGTGTGCCACAGGAGGGGCACAACAAAAAACCAAGGGTTGATCAGAATACACCACTCTTTTTTTCCTGGTGCCACTGTCCACATGTAATCCCATTGTGTTTGATTTTCTCCTGCTGGCATTCATTTCAGCCTCCCCCCTGGCTGACCAGGGTGTGCAGCAGCTCAGGCAGCCTCTGTTGTGTTCTGCCAGGAGCTTCCTGCTTAGCTGTAATAAACTGTACTGAGCAGTGCTTCCCTGACTGCCTTCATCTTTAAACATGACCTTTTTTTCAGGTAGTACATTCAACACAAATTGTTAATAATTGAGCTGAGAAGCAAATTTTAGACCAAATTTTCCATACTCCATTTAGGTTTCTATTCTGGTCTCTGCCTCACCACCTTCCTTGGCTATTATTGTAAGTACATTATTACCACAGGGCAGGAATATATTTGTCCCTTTAAGAAGTGAAGTGAGATGAGCCATAAGTACTCATCTCATTCTTGCCATTTTTAAGTAACAATTTATCCTGTAAATAAAGCTTTCAATACTTGCATTTGTTTCTTTTTTTTTCTCTATATTTTTAGAGTGAGTCTTGCCTTTCTTACGTCCTTTTAAGATGACTCACTCTGATTTCCTGGTTGTTTTAACTTACACTGTTTTCTCCCCAAAATTTGCATGAAAGAGCTCCCTACTTGTATCTAGGCTATACTTTCAGTTAACTTAAACACTTTTTCCCCCAATTTTTTTTGTTTGTTTCTGAATTTCTTAAAGAGCATACCAGTCAAATACAATGCTGAGTTTGTAGGCCGCTTATCCACTGAAGCACTTACTTTGGGGTGCAAACAACATCTGTGTGTTTGAGTAACCCACTAATGAAAATGAGTGAGCTTCATATGCAAATGAACTCAGGCTCCTAGTCTGGCCTTCTTCCTTTCTTTATTCTGTTTTATATCCCAGACAGCTTCTGCCATGCGTTGCTGTCTATAAAGGCAAAGCTGGGCCCAGCCCAACAAATTCAGAAGCTGCCTGAAAATCTTTTCACAGCTTTCCATCTTCTGGTTACAAGCTCAATGTTAAAATTATCCCTGTTCTAAAAATGTTAGTGGTACTCTTTTATCTTTTTTCAAATAGATAATCTGCATTTTTTAAGCTGTTGTTTATTAAAAATCTTGTCAGACCCAGATTTCCTGTAATACCATAATGTTTTCAAATGCCTAATTTCCAATAGTTATCTTGTTATATTGACCTGCATTATTACTCTCATTAATTACTGCTGTTCTTAAAAACAGCTTTAACTTTCAATTTGTGTTGATTTCTATAAAAGTCTTCACTTTGACTAATAACCTGCAGCTTATTTAAATTGTTATGGCCTCTTGGGCATTGCTAGATTGAAAAAAAAACCTTAATGAGAAATGCAATAATGGCAGGAAAATAACTATATTACATGAGCATCTTGACATCACTTTCATAAGAACTTCACATTTAGATTCCAGAAGAAAATGGGAAGGTAAAAAGCATCCAATCCATAGAAAGCCATTAAAATAAAAAAAATCCTGAGGTGTATTTACACAATCTAGCACCTCACATTTTCATTTTTCATTCTGAAAAGGGAAGATGAAATAATTTTTAAAATTATTTTTACGGTAAAGATTTTCAGTTGTGTAAGAGAGAAGTAAGAGGTCACTGTGTTTATGATTTGGGCTATAAAATAATTGTTTGTAAGCATTACATATTTGAACCTTCTCCTAAAATGGAACATCGTAGAATATCCTGAGCTAGAGGGGGCCCACCAGGCTCATCGGGTCCAACTCCTGGCCCTGCGCAGGACTCCCCTGCTGGCCATGCTGTGCCCGATGCCCCCAGGACAGGGCTGGCCCTCCTGGCTGCCAGGGCACTGCTGACTCCGATTCAACTTGCCACTGACCAGGATCCCCAGGTCCCTTCCCATGGCACTGCTTTCCAGCCTCTCCTTCTGCAGTCCATACACACATCCAGGGTTGTCTCTCCTTGTTGCAGGTGCGGTTTCTGGCACTTGCCCATTTTCAGCTTCATGTGTTTGGTGATTCCCCATGTCCCTAATTTGTTGATGTCTCTCTGCAGGGCCTCCCTGTTTTCAAGGGAATGAACAGCTCCTCCCAATTTAGTATCACTGGCAAACTTACTTAGTATTGATTCTAGTCCTGTTTCATTAACAAAGCTCATTAAGGAGGATGTTGAAGAGTGCAGGGCTAAGGATGGAGCCTTACTGAACCCCACTAGTGACAGATGGCCAGCTTGATGTCACCCCATTCACTGTAACTCTTTTTTCCCACCCCCTGAGCCAGTTGCATGGTATGTTTATCCAGCTGAATGCTGGATATTTTGTCCAGAAGGACACTGTGTAAGACAGTATGGAAAGCTTTGCTGAGGTCCAAAAATATTACATACATTCAAGGTGCTTGAGGCTTCAATGTCTTTGGGTGAATTTGTGCTTAGATAATGTCTATCTAAGAAGCTACTACTGCAAGTATAAATTATGTCAAAAGAAAATACTTACAGATAGTTGCCTTTGCCAGCTGTGGTGCAATTTCTTCTTAGAATATTTCCTCTGTGAATTCTTAGAATTTTCCTCTGTGCTGCCGGGAATCGCATAGACAGCCTTTGAAACATAGTTCTTTTGTTGTATCTCTTCTTTTGCCTCAGTTGAAAAGTTGTTTTGTGTTCTTTTATGGTTAGTCAGAAATATTTTTTGTTTGATTTTGGTTTTTTAACATAATTGTGGGGGTTTGTTTATTTCTTTGTTTGGGATTTTTGTACTAGGTAGAGAGATTCTTACAATCATATCTTCATGTGTCAGAAATCTAATGATCACTACTGACTTTAGGGGACCAACTTTTTCCTATAAAACCAGATGGTATAATGCTTCATGATAGATCATAGATGTTTTCACTAATAAATTGAAGATGGAAACATATCCTGGAAGAGATGGGAAGTGATTCTTTAGTCTGTACTTTGGGTTGACCAAGTATCTCTGTAGTTTTTCTGACCTATGCATGTAAATTGTAGTTTTTCTGACCAATGCATGCAAAACCTCTTTCTAAAATGCCTATGGAGAAGAAGAATTTACAGCCTATGTAGATTTCAGGTCCTATGACTCACAGGATGTCCCTTCATGACTGGAAAGTTTTCTGCTTCTCCTTTGCCTCTTACTACATTATTTTCTGTATTATCCAGTGTGCCCAAAGCACCAAAAATGATTAGGCAGTCTTCCAATTAAGACCTTTTTTTTCATTTACTGGCAAAATTTGATATTCTTATTACAATATCAAGTATCTTGTTTTGATATTCTTGTTTGTACAACCCAGCCCTTTCCTTATGTTAGCACTCCATTTAAATATGCCTAGTGGGCCTTATTTGAGTGCTTTTCCCTCTTTAGCTTACATTTAGGAAAGGAAAATGGAGCCGGTGAAAGTTTGCTGTAATGTACAACCACATAGTTTTTCCCATAGAAATCTGTCTTGCTCAGTGCTCTTTTTTTTATTTTTTTCCCCTAGAGTGAGTCAGACTGGTGTAATGAATGAGACTTGCTGGTAATGCACCTACTCCATTCATCTGAGGAGCAGGAGTTTAGTGAATGGCTGCTGGGAAGAGAAACACAGCCTTGTACCTAATGCTATTAAAGAGCTCTGCAGTGACAACTGAATTGGTCCCTGACCTCCTCCATAAAGTCACATTTGTTCACAGGACTTTTACCCTCCTTTCTGGATGCCTGGGACCGGTGGAGGTGCTGACCACCTCCATAGGCTACTGGAAAATGAGAGAGATGGAAACCTTCCACTCAAAGTGCCTCTCTGCCCTGATTACTGGCATAATTTTAAACACACCAGGTTTTCCATCTTTATTTTTATTTTAATTTCCATTTGAAGTTAAAGAAAATTTGTCACTATAAAATTTCCTGCAGTCAAAATTGCACTAGGACCCTCTCTGCAGATCCACTAGGAATATTCTTTAGACACAGTGTTTTTTCCAGGTGTCAGATTTTATATCCTCAATATTTTCTTAGTTTTAATTGTATTTTGCATATATATTTGTACATTCAGTTTTAATCAGTTCCTGTCTCTTTACAGATTTTAGACATACAATAAATAATGCTTGAAAATAACTATCTGACCCTCTATACATATGATTTCTATCAGTGAGACTTGAGAAATGCCTACTGATTGATTTGAAGGTATTTCAACTAGACAGATGCTGCACTTTTTTGAGCCCTTTAGTTAAGGAGTAGACACAATGTTCTGAGACTTTACATAAGAGCTTATCTCCATTCAACAGGATAGCTAAACATCAGAAATAGATTTTTTTCACCAGTTCCAAAATAAAATGTCTACTGATGAAATAAGAAATTCTATTAAAAATTCCCATGTCATTTAAAATCACATTTCTTTTGGTGTCTGGGAGTGAAGTGAGTATTTTATTTTATTTCTTTTATCAAAAGTCAGAAAAGTCTGAAACCCTGAAAAACATTCTCTCACACAAATTTTTTTAGTGGAGGAATAATTCAAGCCTGCTCTCTTCAAAGCATGTGCAGAAGGAAAGATATATTTTAAGGATGTCAGACTTCCTTCTAAATGATTGAAAGAACCTTGTTGTGCAAGTTTATATTGGGCAGCTTATGCCTGTCTGCATTTTGATAGCTTCTCATTTTTCAGAAGCAATTGGACAAAATTACCACTGTGCTACATTTTCAGATTTGCTTGATGCCTAAATGTTGCAGCTTCAGGTTTGCTCTAATGGAGCCTCCTGCCATTTTCACTTCCATGTTCCTTGGAAGAGGAAAGCTAATACATTCCCTTGAAGAAAATAAACCCTGACATTATTCTAGGGAATATGCTCCCACCTGCCATTTCATCTAGGGGGAAAAAGCCAGGAAAGCAAAATATAACCATAAATGGCCCAATTTATCTACCTATGTATCTATCAAAGCATCAGCAAAGTTTCACGAGGAATCGTCACCAACATTTTGGGCACTGTGTAAATCAATTTAAGGCAATCTGTATTCCCAATCTGTCTCTGTTCTCTAGCCCTGAAGGTCACTCAGGAAAGGGAAGAGACTGTGCATGGAGCAACTGATTCCTAGGTCACGCAGCCTCAACTCACAATGTCAGTACATATCTGAAAATGTACGTATTGGTTACATGATATTTACTGAGAATTACACTTTCTTGGAAGTTACAATATTCATTTTAAAATACTTAAATTTTCCTCTCTTCTTAAAAGAAAATGAGCCCTTTGTTGTGATTTTATTGTTTGAATATAAAACAATTAAAAAAGGTCAAAAGCTATATACATCATCTTTATGGTTTACCGTAATTTTTGCATAATTTTTCATAGGCTGTTGCATTCTGCCATGTCACATTTTCATTGTCCATGAAAATTTCCTTATCTTTTCAGTTTGATTCAGAAAGTACTGACAAACAGGAGTGGAAAGCTGACAAAAAGGGATAATTGAATGCATAAAAATCAAGTCTGTTCCATGAGTGAGTGTAAGCACACATAGTTGCTTTCAGAACCAATGTGCCTATGAAAAGTTATCACACTGAAGCACTGACCAATGATAAATTCAAATTCAGAGCTGTCCACTACTGGAGATTTCTTTTCAGCTCCCTGAGATAGCACATGAATGGGTAGGCCACCCATTATAGAAGGTTTGTAAAATACTCAGAAAAAATACCAGCCTCCATATCTGGGGTTTGAACACAAAAATAGTTGAGCAAGGTTATAAGAGCTTGTACTTTTTGTAAAATTATAATTTTATACCCAAAAGAGAAGAAAACACAGTAGAATTTTAAGCTGTGTACTTATGTGTGGTCCTTTATTCATGCAGCCAGCTCTGCTCACTAAGAATGGGAAGACTGTGGGACAGACAGATCATCAAAATATAATTTGTGTTTTCTTTGAAAATTCCTGATGTCTCTATTTTCTGCATGTATCTCAGCAACCCACCTTGCTAAATTTAAATGGTATTACTTCATTTCCTTGCAAGCTAATAGCGAATTTAGTCCCTGAATATTGCTGTCAATTCTCCATCCTCCACTGTGTCCGCTGTTCTGTCTTTTTTCTATTCCTCTTATATCTTTTACACCTACTCCTTTTCCACCTCCTCATGTCTCAATTTCACCATCAGCAAATATTGCCTGTGGGCAATTGTTCAAGAGTTTAATATTCATACAACTTCTTTAGTTTGTTATTGTTAGAGTCTGAACAGACTGGTAGGACTTTCTCTAGAACAGGGAACATTTAGTCCACATTTACTTTAGCTTCTAAAAACACTCTTTGGTAGTCTACAGTTTTGATGGGTTTTGTATGTGAGAAACAGAATTTCTCCAAAAATCAGAAAGCAAAAATTATTTATTTCCAAGAATTTCTTTTTTCCTTTTCATCTCCTTGTGATTCTGTGTTTTTCTTCAAATTGTCCATAGATTTAAATTCTCTTAGCTCAGAAAAGTCCAGAACTTCAAGAAGTTTGAGGAGAACTGCAGTAGCAGTGATTTCTAGAACCACTAAGGCAGATTGTAGTACATGCAGTGGAGAAAGAATAAAGGAATGTATTTATTTAAAATTGCTGGACAGACAATGGACTGAATTCATTTGGTTCTTATTCTGGTAAGAAGAATATAATAATCATTATCAAAGAAACAAGAAAAGCTTGTGGGAAATGCGTCGACATCAAATATGTGCAGCTTCAAAAAGGAAGCAGAGGGGAAATTTTGTTTCATGTTTTCATCCATTCATTATACTTAGCTCAGTGTCAGGCGACAGTCCTGATAACCTTCCATGGCTTTTTACATTTTCAGAATTTTGCAGACTTTCCCAGCTCTGGTTTTTGTAGGCTATTTCCTCGGTGATCAGTCTTCTTGCTGATAATTAAACCTATAGTTTTCAGCAAGCTCCATTTCTAGCTGAAATTAATCAACTTTCTGGCAGTGTTGGACATTCAGTCAGATGAAGTTGTTTGACTTTATAATTTGTTTCCATGAAAGCACACTGAAGACACTAAGACAGCATGCCAGTGTGCACCAAACTTGTTTTATGAATAAGAGATGCAGAATGTGAAATTAATAAAATTCTATAACAATATTTTTCAAAACAATGTTACAACAAAAAGTGTTTTTCCTTGTTTTGTTTTGTTTTTTTTTTCCTGAAAAGTATTTACCGAGAATAATTATGTAGATTTTTTTTAAATTCAGAAATATTTATAGATAAAATTTAAAACAAATATGGAAATCATATTTGGGGTAAATTTAAATAAGAAAATCAGCATGTGGTATTTTTTTCAGCTACAGAACTGCATGATCAGTTGTTGCCACAGTTCTCTGTAAGATCTTAATCAGAACTGACAACTTAAGTATTTAATTTCCATTTTTTATCATGATAACTGAAACAATTAATATAGAAAAAAGATATTTATTCCCTAATTGACATTACCTTCTACCACAGATTACTGTCAATAAACTCCATTGTGATTTCTCACTATCATTCCTTTAGTAGTATTTATTAATTCAGGGTGATTTAGTAGTTCAATGAATATCAACATTTCTTTTTATTTTCAGCAAAGTATTTAAATATTTAATTACAGCAATAACTAACCTGCTCTCCTGAGTATACAGGATTTCTTCCTGTGTTATCCAGGAGAGGATGATAGCTGGAACTAGATTTATCTGTACTTCAAATCAGAGACCTATATTTGGCATCCCATTATGTTTGCCATGCAATAAGTCAGTTGAGCTCAGTGACAATAAATAAGGTGATATTAGGAACAAAGCAATATCAGAGAACATGAGGTAAGCTTCTTATCTCAGTTTTTTCTCAAAATCAAGAAAAAACTAGTTTTATTGACTTTTTTGCCATAGTTTTGTTACTTTGTTTTTTGGGTTTAATTTGATTTAGAGAAACTTATATGTTTCTAAAATACTTTTTGGATTTTAATGTTTGCTCTTTGTTCTTTTAATTCGAAAGACTCCAAAGCAGTAAAATAAAATTTTAGTATTTCACCATCTTGATCGCTCTTCCAACAAAAATAGAAATGCTTGAAAAAACAACAGCAAGTGTAAAGAAGAACTTACAGTTTGGGTACCTGGAAAGAAGAATTTACAGCAAAATTTCATTAAAAGGCTAACATCTGTGTAGTCTAGGCTGGAAATAGCCTGTAATTGCTTTTAGGGACTATGACTTATGAATATTCTCTGCTGAGAGTTCTGGTTATTTCTGGCTCCATTTCTGTTTTCAGTCCCAAACAGGCAGACTCAAAACAAATGTGCCAGTTAGATCCTTAGACAAAATTTCAACTTTGTCCTTATGCAGATACTGCACTAACTTCATCAGCTGGGAGAGGAAGCACAGACTCCATCCAGGTGCTCTCCTCGCACATGCAGAAGGGGAAGCGAGTCATTTGTAAAGGTCCCATGGTTGAGCACCTGGCTGTGGTCACTTGCTTCAAATCCTTGCTCTCACAAGAAATGTCTCTCAGTGTCCCAGTCTCCTTACGAATATGAGATTCAGTTTTTGTACTTATGGTATGAAAACTATAGTATGTCTTGACATGTATAGTATGACATGAAAACCCTAACACGTCATAACTTTTTTCAAGTAATCTAAGCTTTTGATTCTTCTTTTTATGTGAACTACAGACTGCCTCTCCTTTAATTGTGCTTTTGTTTTAGTCGTATTAATTTTAATAACTGGAACAGGCTCCTCAGGGAAGTGGTCACAGCACCAGCCTGCCAGAGTTCAAGATGTTTTTGGAAAATGCTCTCAGGCATATGGTGTGATTGTTGGGGTTAGCCTGAGCTAGGCCAAGAGTTGGACTTGATGATCCTTGTGAATTCCTTCCAACTCAGGATATTCCATGATTCTATGAACACAGTCAAACACATATCAAATATATTTTTTGTAATGGGCAGCTGGCTTATCTAGGGATTTCAATTGCTTAATATTTAAAAAACTATAAACAGTGATTAATTTGGTCTGGTGTTTGAAAAAAACCCCCTCAACATTAAAGAACAAAGCATTAAGATTAATTTGATCACCCATTTTTCTTTTTACTATCCAATAACAATAATAGAGAAAATATGTATCAAATTTTACATTATGGAAAGGGTGTTTGGGAAACTTCTATTTGACAGATCACAGATCACTTTGTTGTAATATGAAAATGAATGAATGAAGGAATGAATGAAAAATTTATCTCTTGATGCATACTTGTATATTATGTTTGTGTGTGTAGGTGTACACATCTGCATATAAATATACATGCATATTTAAGAACTCCACTGCTACCATATGTCAAAGGTTGTCTGAAATATTAATTGTTAAGAAATTGTCCTCATCAAAATGAATCAAAGGGAAAGAAACTTGGAAGAAAACTCTACTTACCATATCCATGAAGGCAGCAAAACTTTCAGGATTGCTAGCAAACCTTGTTGATGGTTCCTGCAGGGAAGGAAGGGTGCTTGGGTCAGAGAAAAAGGATGCAGGCTGCCCTGGTGAAGCTGAGGGGTTAGGGTCAGCATGTTTGCTGTCTGATCATACAGACATTCAAAATCTGTTACCCAATCTGTGCATCTATAACAGGCTTATGGAATTTGGATGAGATTTTATTTCTGTGGATGGGTATGAATGCTTCATGCAACTGTTATTCATTATCATAACGTTTTATTGATGACTGGATTGTGCTTTTTGCTGTATTTCATGATGTATTTTTTTGACTACAGTTTTCTTGCAACAGCTACAGGTTGCTTACTCACAGGTTGCAAATTCTTCATGAGCAGTGGCAGAACAGGCCTTCAGGTAAAAGTTCAGCTGCAGAAGAAAGAGCAGGAAATAAGATCAAATGTCCATCAGCAGCAGAGGTCAGCAACCTGGTTTTCCCCAGTACCAAACTGGTCCCTCAGGCTGGGGACTGGTCATGGAGGAAGGATGTGCTCTCTGCCCAGCTGCAGAGCTCGATGCCATGGCTGTAGCCTCATGCTCCAAAAGCTCTCTCGTGTCTCATAGCACATGGCAGGCTCCTGTTATCAAGGCACCCCCTTGCAGATCCATAGTCCCTCACAGTGCTCTGCTCATCTCCTAAACTTTGCTCCTAAACAAAAAAGTCCACTCCACTCTGAACATAGGATGGATCCCCCAAACTAAATGAATCATGGTATTTGGTTACTTATTATCATTAAAATAAGAGTTACAGACATATATATTTGCTTCCAAATCTGAAAACTATTTGCAAAATGAGCTTATTTGTATTTATGGAAAAGAGATTTAAAAATTCTTTAAAATATAAGATACAATTCTAGGGTTTTTTCTTTTTCTTTATTTTTTCTCTAGGTTGTCTTATCTTCCTGAGTCTCATGGTCGTGTGAGTTATTGTTACAATGGGTCATGTCAGCAACATCCTTTATTTTAGCTTTTCAAAAAGTCTTGTTGCCGTGGCAACTGCCATACCACCTCCTTGAAATAACATACACAATATAGAATTTGATCTTTTGCACTGTAGAATATTCAGGCAAAAATGTTCAGCGTTAAGCACTTTTTTTTTCAAATTTTAATGAGGCTTCAATTATATTTTTAACTTCCTATCTCCTTTTCTCATTTAAAATTCTTTTTTGAAGAAAACAAATCAAGATGTGCATCCATTCCTAATGATGCCTTCAAACAGTAGCAGAACTGACAGTATACATTGTTTTCTATACAGATATTGTAAAAGTTGCATCAGTAATTTCTTTTAGTCACTGTACTCCACTTACTTAATTTCCCTCAAGTCGTTAAGACAATAGAGTCATAAAGCTAAGACAGACAGAAAGGTTTTCCTTCATCTTACATTTATCTAAATTATTTTGTTGAAAAAGAATTTAGATTTTAAGACCAGAAACAACCATTGTGATCATCTAGTCTGGCACAGCACAAATCAAGATATTTCACCCAGCAGTCACTCAGCAAGACACAAAAGTCTTGCTGAACTTTTAGGAACACATACTAATTTTCCACCCTTGTGTAAAAAAGGCAAGCAAATATCCAGGCTGGGATCAGCTTTTATTGCTCCCAGAGTGAAGGCAAAACATATATCCCATATGTTGCAAGCTTTACCTTCCTCGGGACCTTCTCAGGTCTGGCCTTTGGAGTAACTTACTGTGTTGTGATTATGTGTTTGGGCTTCTGGAGGTGTAGGAGACTTAAAGATTGCAATTGCCTTTAACACTATTAAGATCACATAAACAGATCTTAAACAGAAGGCACATTAACTATCTGGCTTCTAAGTGAGCTGGGGACAGAGGTTGGCAATGCCTCAACATCAACAACAACAATAAAACAGATTTTTACTCAAAAATTAACAACGTTTGGAAGTGCACTAAATAATATAAAAGGTCAAGTAAAGAAATTTTTTTCAATAAGTTATGATTGTCCTATTCCTGTTCCTGGAGCTGTCAACAGTGCAACCCCTCCCTCCCCCAGCACACACTCATTTTTGCTGCCTAATTCTGTTTGTTCTTAATCCTAATTGATTTCTTGTCAGTCATTAAGCTCCCAGTTATGTCTCTCAAAATCTCTGCAGATCGTACAAGCCATCTAGAAATTACTACTACTACTACTAAGGACATACTGGTAATTTTAAGCAAGTAAGATTCCTCATGATAACAAAGATGTATTTCTCCAAGAGCATATAATCCTTTTCTTTCCCATTTAAGCCAGAAAGCCAGCAACAATATTTGCCAAACCTGCATAGTGAACACTTCAGTGCCAATTATTGTGGTCAGATTTCAAAGGAGAGATTGTTGGCATAGCAAATACTAGGAAAAATATTTCTGTGAAAACGTCTGCCCAGATTTTTCTCTGAAAAATGAAAATCCAAGAATTTTTTGTGAGCTCTTTTGAATGTTTTTTTTTTCCTACCTGTGAGACAATGTCTTCCTTATTCTCATTTTTACTAAAGAATTTTGGAAAGAATGAGGTTTGTATTTACAAATTTGTGCTGTTAGTATTATTTGCATTCATCACACAAAAAACCCCTGATCTTGAATAATTTTCCTCTGACAGGTAACATAAGTCTGCTAAATTCAGTGAAGCTACATAGTTGGAATTCCAAGTTAAATGAGAAGAAATCCAGCTGTTTCTAGGAAATTTGAGAACGCTGGGGGGTGAATGCTTCTACATTTTAAAACAATCATTTTTATGGATTTTAATATTTTTTATTTATTGGGGAAGAGAATCAAAAGAAAAATATCTGTTCATTTCTTCAAGCCTGTGTTTTCTAAACCTAACTGAAGCAATTAAGGGTGAAATGCATATCTTTCAAGATTATTTTGCTGGGCTGCATGAGTAGTTATGGGAATTTTGTAAAAAGTTGCATAAAAGGCAAAACATATTACTCAGTTAGTTCGTGCTTGGACAAAGTAAATTTTCCACTTGTGTCAAGCAATGAAACAAGAGGGAGAAGGTGCATTGTTTTGGGAGTGTAGGAGGAGACAAACTGTTAATAAAAGGAAGTAATGAAACAAGCCAAGTCACACTGCTCACACACTCAACGCATTAGACACTGCTTCTCCTCTCCAGACTGTTGGAAAAAGGTATCATATGCCTGATATAACAAACTCTGAGCTTCTGAGGAGCTAGGACTAGTTTTGTACTAGTAAGTGAGAAATGCAGTCTGAGATTGACTAGATATTTAGAATTTCCTTCTCAGGAGTAGGCACTGTTAGACCTCTACAATTATGAGCTAAAATTCACCAAGTTTCTAACTCCATAAAAATGAACAGATCCTGAACTGACTGCTATAAATCCCAACAGTAGATCATGCTCATAAAGATTTTACTCCCCCAGTCCTACAAAAATGGAAATTTAAATTTTGGTAAATAAATAACAAAGAACATAATATATTTTCTTTCTCTCCCCACTTGGAAGGAGTGGGAAGAATACCTTTATTGGTTTAATTTAAAATTTGCTTTCTACTTCCCTGGGCTAGGAGGTTATGAAATCACAATTATGTCTGCAAAATGATATATCTTGAACACTTTTTCTGAAGTTGCAGTTTTAGAAGTAGATATCTATGCATCTCACCTATGTGAGATAGAGACAATATGGGATCTGTCATTGAATTCACTTGGAATATTCATTTCACATCAACTAAGAGGCCCTTACAGGTATCTCAGTTTATCATGGCTAGGATCATGATATATATTTATCAGCAAGGTATAACTTTGATTGCTACTTTACATGTAGACATAACAACCTGCTAAAACCGGGGAAAGGGACTTCATATTTCACTTAAATTTGCCATCTGTGGTACATTTTCTGGTGAAAACTGGGAAGTACAATGGTGTTCAAACATGCCATGGATGTCTGTCCTTGCAGGCAAAATCCTGGAAACTGCAACATGAACTTTAGCTAATTTGGTAGGCTGCATGATAATTGAGTATGCCGGGATTTCCTCCAATAAGCATGCATTGCATCATTTCACTTATACCTTTATATTCTGTTCTAGCTGCGAGGTGACATGCCTGGTCATCATAAAGTCTAAGTATCACTGCCCAGAACTGTGCTCTTAGAAAAATCTATTTTGGACTGTCCCTCCTTTGCTGTCTGTATGAAAGTTGAATTTGTCCTAACTAACCAAATACTGATAGTGCATGGCTACATTTACGATAGTTGAATAGCTAAAGAAAGCAACTTGATTCAGGACATCTGAGTATTTAAAATTATCCAGCACCTGAATTTCAAATTTCCCATCTTTCTGTTACTGTCTTAGTCTAGGTGATTTTGAAGTTTATTGTGACATTTTCTAGAGTATAACAAACAAATTAAATAATATCAGAGCTGTCAAATCTCTTGAGGGTGTGAAAACTGTAATAAAAGATGTTCTTTATTTGGCAAATAAACAAATAAAATTAATTATTTATAGAAGAGACACATAAGTATAGAGATAGCACCATGAGGCTTGGTGGTGAACTGCTGTGGTTTAACCTGGCAGGCAGCTAATCACCATATGTTATGGAATATCCCTGTGGCTGCTTAGTGTCAGCTGTCTCATCTCTGTCCCATCCCAACCCTTTGTGCAGCCCCAATCTCCTCGCTGTTGGATCAGCATGAGAAGCTGAAAAGTCCTTGACTTAGTGTAGGAACTAGTCAGCAACAACTAAGGCATTATGATCATTGCTGTCGTGCTAAATCTGAAATGCATCACTCTTCCAGCTACCAGAAAGAAAATTGACTTTTTCCCAGCTGAAGTCAGGACACGGATATAAGGACAATGGAGTTTGAATACATATTTTTGCTCCTGAGGTTCAAAGGGAGATGTTCTATAACATCTATAAGCTCTTGGGATCTGGATCCCTTGGAATGCTTTCATTTTTGGACATGGCATGAGTTTGATTCAAGCATGGTCTCAAAAAAAGGGTTGTGTTGTTCCATTTGGATATGTGGGAAATGTCAGTGTGGGCATAATATAATGTTGTGTAGGGATTCCACAAATAGCTTGGCTTGCTAAAGCAATCTTGATGATTTTGCTTGGTACTGCATATAGATTGATTCACATTTCTCCTTAGACAGTGAGGGATGTGAAGAGTAATAATGAAAACAAGTGCCTAAAAGAAGCATAAGTGATAGGATCAATCTTAGCTCCTCCAATGTGGTAGCCAAGTACCTCAAAAGCAGATGATCTGCTGCTAAACAGATTTGGATATTTCAGGAAATGCAAAATACCAAGGAAATAGACAAAGCCATTATCAAAACAAATATAAGTCGATAAGATGGGTGTTATAGAAAACCAGAGATGTGCTAAGATCCAGTTATTATGATTATTAGAGAGATGCCTCTACATGAATTAAGATACAATCAAGACCATATGCTGAAGTCAATAGTATAGTTTTGGTTTAACAGTAAATAATTTGGTTTAACAATTTTGGTTGAACAGAGCTAGAGAGAAAAGAGAAATAGGAAAGAGAGGGAAGGGAGAGGAAAAGAATGAAAGAGGCAGACTGAATAGAAAGATATCACCACTCCATGGATTCTGATGGCATCCCATTGGTCCTCTTCTTCTGGTCTTCCTTTGGTGATCCTTAGAGTGTTTAAAACAATTGTGATTTTTAACTCTTACAAGGCGATTAATTTGAATTTGAGGTTCTCCTACTCCATGTAGTGTTAAAATATGAATGGACATAAATGACTGAAATAAAAGTAAATATCTGAAAACTGTTTCTTATGCACACAACAGCAAAACTTCTCCTGGCTGCAGAGGTAAAAGATTGGTTACAAAAGGAAATATGCTGATTTGTCTAACCACAGAAAGCTATAGAGGCTTTGATCTACAGGAACATCAACCTCAGCTGATTAATAAAGGAAATATCAGATCAGGGAATAACAGAAAGAGAAATTTGGATGAGGGCCCAAACCAGAAACCCCATTAGTAAAGTGAAATATTATCCATGATGATGGATAGAATTAAGAAACCAAAACAATCAGGGCTCTGAAATGAAAAATATGAAAGAAAAGATGATTCAATGCACAGATCCAGGACCAAGACAAAAGGAGGAAAATTACATTGAAACTTCAGAGCCTAAAAGGCCTTTCTATCTCTCTTTAAACTATTATAGAAATATAATGCAATGTAATGTAATGGAGACATTACTAGAGCGATTACCCACCCACCACCAAGAGGAAAACCAGACTGACAGAAAGGCATCAGGAAACCTTTTTGTAATATAAAGATGACAAAGTTTCTAATTATTGTTTTGTTATTGTGAAGGGCCACAGTGACACCTAATTAGATAAAATTGCATGTACTACTTTTAATCAATCCAAAATCACGTGCAGTATCTCATTCCAAGAAAAGAAGGGAAAAGAGAAATCCAGTATATGGTTTGTTGGGCTTTTTTCCTGAAATGCCATTTATAAGATTAATGAGAGTTGATTCTTTTCAAAATTTGGAATGCCTTCTTTGTCATGGCAAGTTCTTTGTTTGTCTGAGACCATGTTGGCAAACAGTGCTGGTTGCTAAGACCAAATGTTATTCTAGGAGTCTGCTACAGGAGGTTTGTTAAAATCTTAGCAATGTTTTTCTCATAGTGAAACTATTGAAACCTTAGATGATTCACTATGTTCAGACAAATTTAGCAGGAATGCACAGTGACATAGCTCATCACGGTACAGGACCTCAGTGGCATGAGCTGTTTCTGAAGACATCAGGTATAGGCTTTGGTAACATGTTTGGAAACAGGGGATGTTTCTCCCCTTTCAAAGTGGAATTATGCCAACTCCTCTGATTCCAGAAGGAAGAAAGAACCTACAATCAGTAATCACTTGTTTCACATGTGCTAGCACTGATTTTGGCATTTAGTCTAAAGAATAGTTTTGAAGGAAAAAGGAGTCTGTGAAAGCTAGGCTTGGCCTTCTTTTATCATGGACAATAGTACTTTATTTACCAACTTTCAAAGCAAAATTAATTTCAGTTCACTGTTAGAGAAAGAAGACTAAATTAGTGTGTTCTTGCTTAACATGAAATCTGTGCCTTAAATAAAAAGAAAAAAGTTCAAGCGCTATATTGCGAACATTTCTCATTTGTAGTTTTTCATATGCATCTTGTTCTTTGTCTATGAAACTTCAAGGATTTTAAGGACAGCTACTGGTAAAATCCTTATAAGGCAGGAAAATGTTGCATTTTACTTTTAGATAGCTAAGTGAGACCTGAGGGATGAAAGTATTCCAAATCCTAACTGGAGGCCATTGACAGTAGAGTTCATATTTTAATAATCTTCAAAGTCTGCCTTCCCAACAATCATTGAAATAATTCTCTTTCTCAACAGATAGTGTTCAATTGAACAGTCACTTGCTGATCACATCTAGTAAGTAAATGACAAAGAAATGACTTGTCATTTTTAGTCTGGAAGATCACAAAGTTAAGTATATGAGATAGCAACCTATCCCACTATTTCAGCCACATAATTTAGGAAAGGGCTCTGGATTTAGTTGCTTTCTCAAGGTTGATGCCTCTGATTTATGTTTCTAATGCAAGGTACTCCATTCCTTATGGGATTCTGTGGCAGGCATTTGGAATTCCTAGGACCATTGCTGATCTGCCTAAAGGAATCCCATTCTGGGGTCATGACTATAGGTTCTCTCTGAAGACGAGCCTTGTTGTGGTTGCTTAGGAACCAGACAAAGGGATTCAAGGGAGAAAGAAGGTGTAATGGTAATGAATGAAAATATAATCTGTGTCAACATCTGACTCATATGAGTAACTGGAAGAGGCTTTGTGACTGTGTATACTTGATAAAATTATATTTTCATTTCTGTGAATTCATTCTTGTCAGATGAGTCCTAACTCCCTTAATTATAATTTAGTTGTAAATTAGACATCTATTCACAAAATCTGGTTAGAGTTTGTATGTATTATCTGAGGGAATCAGAAATTAAGAAATGCTTTCTGAGAAAAACAAGTTAATGAGAATTGAAGCCTTATTTGTAACTTTGTTTACAGAGTTGTACTTGTGCAACATTTGTCGTGGGATCTGTGATTACCGACAGGTACGGTAGATTAAGGCTGATGATCTCAGAACCAGATAAATAAACTCCTGGCTTAATTACTGCACTGAGCTATCCATGGCTGGAAGGTACTTGCAATTCAGCCCCCAGCTGTCTCCTGTGTGAATGAACACACACACACAGCAGCTGTGTGGCAAACATCAGCACAGGTGACACAATACAGTACAGCACGCTGAAGATACCTCAGACCTTCAGATATACCTAAAGCAGGCTTGGCAGCCTGATCTGCTGTTCAGTGGATGTGTAACAGATGTGGCCTGCACAGACCAAGACAAAAGGTGGGTGATGGTGGGCTGCTGAGCTGCCATTGGCCTGCCTCCCCCAGCTGCACCAGCACTGCGCCTGCTCATCCTCTAAAACTTGTATTCTGCACATCGTGTTTACTTTGGAGATGTCACTCCTGAAATGAGCCTCTGCAAAGCCAAAAAGTGAAATAAAGCACACAGCTTTATTTCATAACTGCCAATGAATGCAGTCGTGCCTGGGAGTCCACCTGGCATTCCATGTTTCCAGTGCCTCTGTCAGGATACTGCTCTCAGCCCTGCAAAAATAACCCAATTTTTAAGCTACCTTCCCCTGACTCTTTTTTTATGTCAAAGACATTTCAAGTGCCTTAAGGTTAGCAAATTTCAACTGCTGCATATTAAATGCCTCTTGCTATCCACAGATCTGTGAAAAAGGTTTTAGGCTGTACTGCTATATCTACCCCAACAAAGACACTAAAGCTGATTGTGAAATCCTTGTGGAGGTGTTGCACAATAAATTCCTGCTCCTGGCCCTGGAAACAACTTGCTTTCCCCAGCAACCTCTGTTCAGATTTCTTCTTATGTTTCCAAGTGTGGAAGGGTTTTGAGAATGGAGGTTTGACTCCTTACAGTAAGGGTTACACTGACCATATCACAGAAGTACAGAACGGCTGAGGTTAAAAGGGTTCTCTGGAGGTCATCCAAGCCAATCCCCCTGCTCAAGCAGGGCCACCTACAACTGGTTGCTGTTTTCATCTGCTAGCTTTACTTTCTAACCAATGTCTTTTCCTTATTTTAGTTGGCCCTTATTTTAGTTCCTGCAATTTTTGAGAACCCAAATTTTTCAATTCTGGCTGCTTTCTTTCAGTTGAAGATTTTATTTAAATTTTTATTTTTATTTAGGCTTTTATAAACATATCTTTCTCTTTTATACTTTTCCTTTTTCGTAAAATGTACTTCCTTCAGCTTCACTTCCAGTTTCCTCCTCCAGATTATAGGACATGCCATTTTTTGAGTCTCTATTACTTGCATCTCTCAGGGTTTTTCAAAATGAAGTTTCACATTTTTCACTCATGTGTGTTTATTAACACCACTGCAAATGTCTTCCTATAATTTTCATTCATTCAAAAATATATTTTACACATAGGAAAATGATAAAAAACTGTATATATTCACAATTGTCTTAACTCTTGCTCTTATTTGCAAGTTCTGGCCCTCTCCCATCATTCCTCTTTCCTTTACTTTCTGGGCATGAAATAAAGCTAGTCTCCTATTGTGTTCATGTCTTCAGCTCCCTTCTGAATTAATTTCTGTCTTCAGCTGCTGACAATCAGTTTCTCTCACCTTCTTTTCTGAGGCTTCTGCATTCATTAATATTTAGTATCGCCTTTGATCCCAGGGTCTCCTGTCAGCTTGAGTAAAACCAGGCAAAAAAAAAAAAAGAAAAAAGCCATCAATGAATCCTCCCTCACTGTGTTCCCTTAAGGAGACCTCATACTATTGCATCTTCTTTCCCTCAACTGCATTGTTTCATTTAATCCATGTCATTTAATTACTGGGATAATTTCAAACACATTAAGTAAGGAGCATCAGAAAGTTGTAAAACAGAATTTTGTCTCCATTCCAAAATCTTGATAATAGCAGAAAACATCTGCATATTACTGTATACTAGCTCTAAGTTAAAATGAATAAACAAAAATGTTATTATTCATGACATTTAATTTCTTGGATTTTTTCCTACGTGTCATTTTACTATTCATGCAGATAAACTTACTCATCTATGAAAAGACACCTAATGGCACCCAAACAGATGTTTAATGTCTTCTTGTAAAACATGTCAGTCAGGAATATGTGAAACTGGAGACTGTTACGACCCGCCCCCATGAAGACAAGAGCAACCCAGGTTCCTGTTAATAGATCCCTTGGGGCAGATTAGAGTGAAACGATGCTGAATGATGGGTGGTTGTGAATATGCATGTGTAGGGTTCATTTCAGAACAATTTGGTTGCAATGCAGAGCAGGTATGCAGCCATTTTTGTTATTATCATATACAGTAATATAGTTGCATGAAAGCATATTAATTAAGAAAATTTATAAGAAAAAGAAGCAAAGAAAAAAACAATAAGAGTAGAATGATACATGGATAACCATATGGATCTACATGAGGCTTGATGCAGCTTAGATGTCCATGGGTTGAAGTGATGATTGCCATCTTGATCTATCTGGGGCGGGAGAAAAGCCCCCAAAACATGAAGTCTGATGGGTTAAAATGTGTTAAAGCTCAGATGGGAACTTCCTGGTACCTCTTGTGTGCATGTGTGTGTGTGTGTTTATGTTTTTGTGTGTGTCTTTCAGTCCTTCGGTGGAAGGCCTCAAAAATTTGTGTGGGAGCACTTTGGGGGTATTTGGGTATTTGATGGTTTTGGACACCTTCTAAGACAAGACAGCTGCCTCTGATGTTAGCACAGTTGAGCCAAGTATGCCCCATCCAGCCTTCCTGGCTTGGGGGAAACAGGGGGAGTTTTATGCCTGAGTTGTGTAAGGAAGGACAATTACCATGGTAAAAAACACCAGCTCACCCTGCAGGATTTGCCTCTGTTGACTTCAATCCCTGGCTTGTAGCCTCCAAGTGGTGACAGTTCATTCCTCAGGGCAGAGGTTTGCTGTTACACACTCAAACACTCAACTCCTCCTTGGGGTTCAAACCTGGCCTCAGCAAATGGGGCTGTGGGCTGTGGCCTCTCCCCAGCTAGAGCTGATTTTCCACACATCTGATGAGAATGGCTTCCTTTGTGGATACTTTCTACTCCCCCAGGCTTGTTCACTTCTCCTTAGACATGAGATATCTGGACAATAGTTCTACATTTATTTTATTGTATCTCAAATTCCCTTTAGGTGGCTTAACGCATAGCCCAGCTCCCCTGAGGAAGCATAGGGAGGGGTGGGCTTTGGTGGTCACAGATGAGGATTTGCTTCTTTGCATAGCTTACTACAGTGGACCGTAGTCCTTTGGTGATTTTAACAACGTTTAAGCCATTAACATTTCAGTCTCTCCCAGAGACTAATCAATAAACATGAACTCTGCAATTTGCATAGCTCTGGGATTTCGCATGAGCCTTAAGGGTACATGAACAACCTCGTCAGCTTCACTGAGGCCCTAAACAGACATGAAACCCCATGCTGGGTTCTTTGACAATATCCAGGTATTCAGAAATAACATCACCAAATACCGGAACACTTTTTTTCTTTTCTCTTACTTTCTACAAAATGTTTTAATACATGGATTTTCTTTACAAACTTTGTCTGAAATCTGTATCCTCCCAGGAGATAAAAGTTTATAGCACTATTTGTCACATTATGTGTTTGCTACAAACAGTTTAAAATTACAGGCATATTTATTGTAAGTACTGAAGCGATGAATTAGATGTTGCATGTTTCATCTATACTTGTCATGATGCTATAGAGCTTGTTAGCAGCCTAGGATATACAGTGATTTAATGCTGGGCTCACATTCACTATTCTCTTTCAGGCTTAGGATTTACAATTATCTTGTCAGTGTATTTAAAAATGTCAGAATGTTGTCTACTTGCAAAAAAACCCAAACCCACTGAAGAAAAGAATCCACTTAATGACTTAATGAGTATCTGTGTAAGAAGCAATGATCTTTTGTAAAGGGAAAGCTTTATCTGTTCTACGGTCCTATTCAGATGTCTTCCTTATAAAACAGGCAGCAAGTTCCTCACCTGAACCAACAGCTGAGGCAAAAGATGTGAATTTGGTCCATGACTTGTGCGCCTACAATGCATAGATTTTATGTAGAATTTTCTTACTTATTTTGGTGATCATTTTCACCACTATACGCTATAGGGAGGTTAGAAATTTTCGATATTCTGTCATTAATTTTGTAAGTACTTTTATTTTCTTGGCTGTTATGTGTACAGAAAGAATTCTTCCATGCTATCATTTTTGTTTGCGTTCTCAAGTTAGTTCAATTATTCATTTTATAAAACAGATGAGAATATGCAAGTTATGCTTAAAATTAAAATCATATATTTCATTGACTGTAGATTCATATCTTACTCACTGCCAGCTGTTATTATTTTAGCAATTACCACCCATAAAACTGAAGTATCCCAGCACTGTTCAGGCAAAACACCTCCAAACCTGCCAAGTCATCCCTGGATGCCAGTGGTTCCTGTGGTGCTCCACTTAGAATATTCACAAAAATTTTAAATCCTTTTCTCTAGTGGGAGAATGCTATGATAATTACTAGGGTTTCTGCTAGATATATGAATGTCATGACTATATGTGCAATCGATATATGAGCACAGGAACAATAGCTAAAAGGGTTAGAATCATGACCTGGAATTCAGAGAGAAAAAGTTTTAAAATTTTACCAGAAAAAATGGTGTGGCTGCTGAAGTGGAACGAGCTTGAAGGAAGAGTGAAGCAGAAGGAGTGGTTAGGAGATTCACTCAGAAGGTGTCACTTGGATCTGGGGAGGATGATAGTTGCAGGAAGGGAGGTCCAGCATGGTGCCATTTGGACCGTACATGTACAGCTGAAATCGATGGCAATTTGTCAGGCCCCAGCTTCCTCAATTCACCTCTGATCCCAGTTTTCAGCAACACAGATGATTACAGGAAGAAACATGCAGGATAAGAACTGTGTCTGTTGTGAAAAATAGGACTGTGGTGTTAATAGGAGGAATAGGAGCAGAATGCTGCAACTACCAAATATCTGTGTCCAGCTGAGCTTTCTCCAACCCAAATTAGACAGCAGTCCCACCATTTCTGTGTATGACTGCATAAAAAACAGAGGCTTGCCCTTACTGGACATGAAATAACTGTGCAGGGAGAAAAGTAAGGTGTGAAAAATCAGGAATGAGCACTGAAGGAGGACTTGTGGGCTTTATACTAAGGCATGCCTGTGCTGTAATTCACAAACTCATTGATGTGGAAACCTCAAGAAATTCACCTTTCACTTGGATTCTGGTTTTCATCTGCATTCATATGTCTTATAATTTGCTGAAATATGTACTGGTGCCATATTGTACAGGGAGATGAAAGGATTATTTATTAAGCACAGGATAATTATTAAGTTCTTGGTGTAATCGCTTGCTCTAAATTGTTAATATCTGCATCTTTTTACTAGGAGATAATGGCAGGGTTTTTTTCCTCACTGGCCTTTCCTTTCAATTAATTTTACATAAAGGATGCTTCAGGCTCTTTACTTCTCACACATCTTACAATCTTCATAATACACTGTGGGGGAGAGAGAAGATTATATAAGTCCTGGTGTCCTCTTTTTACATAGCCAAAGCCTTACCAGTCCCCTCTGATGCTCAATATTAGCACAACAAGGAGAATAACACTGGAAGAAAACATCAGTGCATAGACCAGGCACAGTGGAAAGGTCAGCAGAGAGTGGCTTTCAGTTACAAATGTCAATAATTTCCCTTTTTGGTTTTAATGAAAATTCCTTTCTGAGAACCCCTTTATCTGCCCACATGCTTGCACCCCTTGCATAGTGAATATGAAAACCCATACATAAAAATGAAAGAGGTTGGATTTTCTCTCTTCCTGTAAAGTTGCCAGCAAAAACATCAATTTGGTTTTGTCCTTCAAATATATGGTCTGAATTTTCTCAGTATGCTTAAAATAGATTACCATTTAAAGCATCTGAAAAACCCAACTCATCAAAGAAAATTATAGTTCAAATAAATTTTATCATTTATCACAGAAATTAGGATAAAATGGTCAGATGTCAATATATATCAGTAGGTTTTAATGTTCATAACAGATTTAAGCAAGGAAATGTACCTTTAAAATACAAAATACTTGAATATAAAAAGATTGACAAATACTTGAAATACTTAAAAATTAAATATTCTTTTAACTTGAATGATTATTTTTTTCCTTTTTCCTTACCAGCAATGATGACACATCATGTAAAAAGTCTCATTTAATTAACATTTTACTCTTTGAGGAACAGGGCTAGACCCTGCCTAAAGTTTTTATAAAATATAAATGTGGTATTTTTCTGACCCATAATAAGGTTAAGTGACATGCACAGGAATGAATAAGCTCTCTCAGTGATCATTGTAAGTGCCAGACTGTCAGCTCTAAGGGTCTTATTTGCAAGCACACATAATGCATGTGAGGAAGAGAAAGCAAGAGACAAAGGGACACTTTCAGCCCACATTGTCACATCTGGGCTTACAGGGCTGGTGCCTGAAGTAGAGATGCCCCCACTTTTTTCTGGAGCAAGCCCAGGCAGGTATCAGCTTCCTCTTCCCAAGGAAAGGATGTGATCACACCTAAGCTTATTCTGGGTAAACCCAAAAAGTTTTTTTTAGATTTTGCCTGCTGAGGTGATCACAACCCTGTGCCCTCTGCAAGTTCCTCACACAGCCCTGGCAAGGAAGGGACATCCCCTGAGGAATCAGGCCTACTTTTGGGTTGCAGAGGGGAAAGAGATGCTTGGTTGCAGGGAAAGAAGAGGAGCATGGTGATTTTTTTCTTGTGTCATTTTTTTACCCTGGTTATTTATAAGACATTTTCGGGTAATTCTCTCTGTTGGCTGTGATGTGCAGTAACCACATCTCTCAAAGGGAGGTCTTGAGCTCAAAGGAATTTTTCTGTGTTATGGGAACATAATTTTCAACTGTTTTTATCTGTAACTCACTCTCTAGAATCCTACAGATCAGTGTAGGTAACAATTGCTTCACTAAATTAAGGGAAGTGGGTAATGAAGGGATCTGCTATGAGGCCTACTGAGGACCTTCAAAGGAAGATGACTGAGTGTACTTGGAATAAGCATACACACGTGAATAGGATAAATAGTATGGCTATTGTGAAAATGCTAATATGGTGCATCAGGAGAACATGGATTAACTTTAACAATTTTTGGGAGTAAGCTTCAGAAAGACCATGACTACAATAACAAAAGAACCACGCCACTCTTTTTCCTACTGGATTTAGAGAAAATATGCTTGATTCATCCCTCTCTGCTAACAATCCTCTTCCTGTCAAATATAAAATATGAATACTGGCCTTGGGTCAAATATGAGTAACTCATATCTACAATATTATATAACTGGAGATGTACTTAATATTCTGAATATCCTCATCTGTTCAAGTAAAAATTGCAGAAAGTTGGATTAGTAGAAGGAAGGTTCCTGTGGTGTCCTCAGGAGTTGTAGCAAACACCAACAGGCTTTACTTTCTGCTGCTTGAGGTTGTGAATCAAAAATGTAGAAACATGTAAGTTACTTTCTTGAAGGTTAAATCCTCTTGATTCTTGGAGTACAGTAGTTTAGTACAGAGCAATGAATTTAAAAATTTAATTAGGAGGGGATAAATTTCTAACATTGTTCTAAGTATTTTCATTTGAAAAATAAATTTCTTGTTCCTTTACAAATTAATCTTGAAACAAAGTCTAGTTTTAAATGTTTGCTTTAATCATGGAACATTTGGCAAAAAAAGAAAATTATGTTAGTCAGTTTTTAAGTAAGTGTATAATACTTTGACCATTTTATAACAGTGGTATAATAGAGGCTAAATTGTGATTTTGTTTTAAACAGCTCATTTTGAGCTCGCAACAGGATATTCTGAAAACTGAGCAGAATGACAAAGAAAAGTCCTTTACGTCACTGCTTCTATGATTCACATAAATAGAGAGGCTCTTTTGTGAGGGCAAAACTCAGGTGGACTGAGTCAGTTTAACTCTGTAGGACACCATGCTCTCAGTTTGATTAACAACAGCAAAAAATCTCAGGCTACATAAACTAGAAACTTATGTTTCTTTCCCCCAAAAAGCAGAAGGGCAATTTTGTCTCAAGCGAATATGTAACCTAAATTTATAACTCCAGAAGACTTTCACACCCTGTAAAAATTCTAGACAGCTAATGAAGACAGGAAACAAATTAAACACCATTGATTTAAGGACCAGCTTTAGACAGAATAATAAACCAGGGGGAAAAAACCCTGACAAAATAGGATGACATTATATTAATTTTATGTAAACTATTTGTACTCCATGGATGGATAATAATTCAGGGTTTTGTTTTCATGAAATATGTTCACCTGGAGATAGCAGGCTGTCAACAAAAAATCTGAAGGCATTTCAATTCTGCTGCTTGATTCTAAACAGCCAAGATTTGAAAATAGCAAAAGAGAGTAGGTGGATGTTTAAAGAGACACATGACAATTTTTTTCTTTAATCCTGCTGTTTGTTTTGAGTATGTTCAAGTGAAACTAAAATTTAAGATTTCAACTTTTACCGTTCTATGTTACCTTTCAGAGATAGTACTAGGTCTCTGAAGGGGGGAACTTTAAGTCAGCACTAGAATTATCTCTGGCATAAAACTATGATTTAGTTATATCACAGTAATCAAAAATGTATATAGCTTGAAATACAATAATGAGAAAAAAGAGATTGGGTAAAATGGGAAAGCATCCATCAAAGGTTTCAATTTCAGTTTCCTTTACTTATGTATTTGGTATCTTGTGATTACTACTTAGATAGTAACTAATAACATACTAATAATTCTGGATCTGGTCAGAGATCCTCTTGAGAGGAGGATCCTCTGAGAGCTTGATACTCTATTGCACAGCTTAGTATTCAGCCTAGTAGAGTTGCAAGATGCTGATTCAACGTGGCTGCATCTTCCAGGTACTCCACAAGGGATGTACAAAGTGTGGGGCACACAGAAGATTGCCTCAGAAAGCAGAAGGTTCTGCTTTTTCTTTTTTGTGTTCTGCTTTCCTTCTACAAAGTTGACCTTGGAAAGACAAGGAAACATTTATGAGAGTGTTTAAGGAGAACATTCTTTATTTTTTGTTCTAGGTTATAATTTTGGCCCTGGTTCATGTGTGACGAAGTAATGTTGCACAATTTTCTGTAATTCCCTATTTCTGAAGTGAAGTTGTCAAATTTCCCCATTATATTAGTTTTAGAAGTGGAATGGGTTCTTATTACTTCTCCTTGTTACTGGGAAAAGTAGGCTTTTTCTTTGGCTTTCACTGTTTCTGGGAGTTATGTTGGGTTTTTTATTTTCTTTATGTTAGAAGACAAGTTCCTGAAGATGTTTTCTATCCCTGTGAAATATTAAATGTCTCTAGAATTATTAAAGCTGTGACTGCCATTGACCCCTTGGTTTAAATTGGTTGTACTCACTACTCTAGGGTTCTCATTAGCTGGATGTTGTATTACACATTTTTTCTTAGTTTGCCATTTGTGGCAGGCTGCATATCTGAGTCTAATTTGGAGGATTCAAGAGCTCTCTTTACCAGAGATTTTTCAAGACGAGCTCAGTATCATACTAGCACAGTCCATCTGTATAGGACATTGATCCCATTACAGATTTGAATAATATCTAAAATAAAATGAAAAGTGTTTCCCTCAGGAATAATGAATCCACAGGTATTCATTTTCTTCACTAAGTCTTCTTGCCTACTGATAGCAGAACTGTAGGACATGAGATATCTGAGTCAACAGAACACAACACTTCTTAGTTGCCAGGAATTATGAGGTGATGTCCCTAGAGAAACACCANCTGCCTACTGATAGCAGAACTATAGGACATGAGATATCTGAGTGAACAGAACACAAAACCAGAACACTTCTTAATTGCCAGGAATTATGAGGTGATGTCCCTAGAGAAACACCAGTGATGTGTCTTTAGATTTTTTACTGTCTGTGACCAAAATCAGAGTTGAGTTCATGCATGTAATGGGTTTATGCAGGCTGGACTCCAGGCATCCACCAAAGCCTCTCTATCGCTTCTGTCCACAACTTGGCAGTGGGGAGAAAGCATAATGGGGAGAAAACACAGCTTGAGACAAGGACTGGGAGGTATCACTCACCAAATGCTGTCACAGGCAAAACAAACTTGAACTGGGGACATTACTTGAATTTATTACTGATGAAATCAGAGCAGGAAAATGGGAGGTAAAAACAGACCTTAAAAATACCTCTCCCACTTCTCCCTCCCTCCCAGCTCTACCTACCCCCTGCCAGCAGCAAAGGGAGAGAGAGAGTGGGAGTTTTGACCAGTTCATAACCCATTGTTTTTCCCACTGCTCAGGAAGAGGAGTCTTTCCCCTGCTCCAGTGTGAGTTCCTTCCCAAAGGAGACAATCCTCCATGAACTCCTCAAATGTGAGTCTATTCCACAGGCAACAGTCCCCCATAGACTGCTGGAATGTGGGTCACTCTCACATGGGGTGCAGCCCTTCAGGCACAGCCTGGTCAAATGAGGGTCCCCCACAGGGTCACAAGTCCTGCCAGTCCTACCCTGCTCCAGCGTGGGCGCCTGCCTCCACAGGCCCACAGGTCCCTGATAGGAGGCTCTCCAGCATGGGTTTCCCATGGGTTCAGAGCCTTCTCTCAGGCATCTACCTGCTTCCAGGTAGATCTCCTCCATGGCCAGGTGGATCTCTATATCCCTGTACTCCTCCATGGGCTGCAGGCGCACAGCTGCATCTCCATGGTGTGTACCACAGGCTGCAGGGGAATCTCAGCTTTGTTGCCTGGAGCCCCTCCTTATCGTCTGTCTTCCCTGACCTTGGTGTCAGCAAAGTTGTTCCTTTCACATATTCTCACCCTGCTCTGGCCAGAATTTCATTTGCACAATGACCTTTTTATTTCCTTCTTAAATATGTTATCACAAAGGTGTTGCCACCATTTCTAATTGGCCCAGACTTGGCCAGTGGCGCGTCCATCTTGAAGATGTCTTGGTCATTAGCTCTGCTGGACATGGAATAAACTTCAAGTAACTTCTTTCAGAAGCCACTTCTGTAGACCCCCTGCTACTAAAACCTGGCCATGTAAACCCAATACAATGCAAAAAGAGTCTTCTAAGTAAAGTTTTCTGCTGTCAACAAGCAGATTTTTGTGTATTTTAAGTAGTTCCAAGCTACAGCCAAATTCTTTAGGAAAGCTGAAGACCTATTCAGATGATTTTATAAGGATGAGTAGCCAGCAGGTATTATAGTGGAAGACAAATTCTTTTACCACTGGTTTCCTAAAGAGATAGCTGCCCACATACCTGTGGTACATCTGCTATATTTTATAGAAGACTGGAAGGCAAGGACTTCTCAGTTTTACATGTAGGAGGTTTAGAGCCATTATGGTAAAATTGGTACTGTCCAGCATTGTGCTGTTGGCATTCTGAAGAAATTTAACATCTCACCCATATTGTGAAGGTGATGAGAAGTCTTTCTGTGTAGGTAAAGGTAGCAAATTTGGGCTAGCAGTACTTCAATTTGTGAAAAAGCTGAGATGAAGGTTTAGAGGAGGAGGTGAGCCTAAACACAAACAGAAACTGTGTTGACCTGGATATTTTAACCTCAACAATGGATATCAATATCCTATGGTCATAGGTTAGTAGTTATCTGTTTATCTTCAATAAAGCTCTCTTTTGGTTGTAACATAACACTGCTGTGGGTTTTGTGTGGTTTTGTGGGAGTACACTGACCTGGAAAGAGAGAATTACAGATCTGGATACCTTCTATTGCTCATGAGCATAGTCTTGTGACTCTTAGTGCCCAACCATCTCTTCTACCCCAACAAACACTCAGTTCAATCTGCTTGGAAATCAAAATTAGCTCAGCCAGTTAGAGAGTGGCTATAGCAACTGTCATCCATGGTCACAGGCTAGATCTCTCTACAAGCCATTCACTTAAGAGTTGGACTCCATGATCCATGTGGGCCCCCCCAACTTAGAATATTCTGTGATTCCATGAAAACTGATAGAAGTCTGATGATTGTAGGCAAAGAGACATCCAAGCTAGCTTTGTAAGTCCTATAACAGAGAAGCTATGTGGGAGGGGCAACACGTCTGAGGCAGTAAACACTAAGAGAAAGAGATTATGATATGCAGCACTATTCAGCTCAGAGGCAGGTGTTCTGCTTCACGATTTGACTTTTTATGTCCTCATAGCACTGTAACATAATGTAATTCTACAATTATAATATCTTCCTGATGGAGGAAAATGAAGCATAAAGATTGTGTAATTTTCCCCAGGCAAGTCAGTGCCAAAGCTAGAAACAACATCATAATAGGCAATGGTATTGTAAGAATTCTAGGAATATCACAATTCGGATTGTCCACTGTGCTTCAGGATGACAAAATTATTAGACACTGACACTATAGCAACATTGTCATGGGTTGCAGTGCAAAATGTAACCAAAAGTGTGTATTCCATCACCATTTTTTGGAAATGGGGGAAGGGTGGTGGTGTAATCTTCTGTCAATAAGCCAGCTGATAAGAAGCCAGATAGGGCAGTTTCTTTATCTCTTCCACGACCCATCCTCCCTCCAAGGAGAGATCTTCTGCTCATGGGCCATTGAGTCCCCTGATAAAATTACATCATCCCATTGGGAGATGC
>VYXF01000465.1:33715-131827 GCA_013397295.1 Polioptila caerulea
TACCAACACCCTGACCCACAGGGTGTCAGGTTGTATTCTGACTCTATCAGTGGGGGTGGTTATTTTTTTTTTAATACCACATGCTTGTTTTATTTTAGTTCTCCTAATAAGGAACAGTTATTCCATATTCCCATATCTTTGCCTTAAAGAAAATTAGAGCTCCTTAATTTCAAAATTATAATTCAGAGGAAGGGGGGTTACACTCTCCATTCCAAGGAAAGCACCTGCCTTCCTTAGCAGACACCTGTCGTTCACACCAAGACAAACATATATCAGGGTCAGCTCTATGGTTGTTATCCTACAGCTCCTAGGGCTGTCCAAGCAGTAGTGAAGGAGGATGGCTGAAGCAGTGTCTTGAACTCCATCCTTGTAATTGGTGCTCTTTCCCTCCCCCTGCCCATGCTGGAACGGGGTCCAGGGGCTTGCACATGTGAGTGCTGGTGGATCCCACTTTACAGGTAATGGGAGAAGGAGGCAGCTAAACAGAGGATATTGGAACTAGAGGAGATTTCAGCACCATTTTGCGCTCTGACTGTTTCCACCCAAAAGCCAGTCCCTCAGGGGTCAGTACAGGTACCCGACAAGATCAAATTGTTGTGGTAACTAGAATGAGAAAAGGCTGAACAAAATGCAACCTCTCTTATTGCCTACCCTTTCCTGCCTAGTGACCCCTTGTGAAGGGAATTACAATGGTTCAGCTCACACCTCTGTATTTTTAGGATCTGCTTTGGTAAATTTCCAACCAGCATTGCTTCTTAATTGAATCAAGCTCAGGTAGGCCAGACTTTTAATTCTTGCTCACAGTGTATTTGGTAGTGTCACATGTGCAACAAATAAAGAAGGTGATGAGATATATGAGACCAAAGAGCCTGGTAGGGATCTGCATTCCTTGATATATAAGATCTGATTTAACACTGTCCTTGTCATCAGGAAGGGACAAAAGAAAATGTTCAGAGGAGTGATGGGAGGGCGGAATAAAGAAAAGAGAGGAGTGTAGGTTTTTAAGAACATATTGGGGGATTTTGAATCTCAGTTTCAGTCTCAGATCAACTCTTTTTATGTCCCTGAGACTGTGTGGCCCATTGCATAATTGCCCAGCTTCCCCAGCACGTCTTTATTTATCTTCTACTTCTCAACTTCCTTAGTACTGACAATAAAAATATTGCAGTACTACTAAAAAGCATAATGTAATGAAAGATACGTATAGTTGTGGTTGTCAGAACTCCACATTCAGTCCAATCAAGGAAAAAGTCTTTCTAAGGGAAAAAAATTCTGAGCAAATTCCTTGTCCCTCATTTTTCACTGTCACCCTTTATGAAAACCAGAATAATTATTGTTTAAGATGTCAGTAAAGGTCTTTTTCTCATTGGACAGTAATTAAAAGAAGCAAAGCAGAAGACCTCTCTTTCTGATGCCATTTCATATTATTCTTCTGTGATGACACAAACCTGAGTGCCGGTGCTCACTTTAAAAGACAAAACACAATTGTCCACAGACCATTGCAGTTTTGATGGTTCTGTGAGGATCACTGCTTCAGATGTGTATTATTAACTGGCATCCTCTCATCTTCCCCTGACCTTTCTCGTGGGAATAGCACCCACTGCACATGGCTGAGCAGTTGGTTGTCATTATTGCCACGCTCTAAGTCTTGGTACCAAACTCAGCTGGTGACTTAATAAGGTGTTTTGAAAGAAAGAGTTCTTTGTCATATGTAATAATGACTGTTTCTACTGCCAGTACAAAGTCAGAGGTTTAAAAGACTTTATCAGAAAGGAAAGAATAATCATTCTCCAGATCTGAGGTCTGAAATGTTGGTTGCTACTTAGTTTTCTGGATTTCAAGTATCTTTTTAAAACTTCATGCTGTCTTTAGCAAGAACAGGGATTAATTACCATGCTCACTTTCCTTTATGCCTTCTTAAAATATATTTTAAATGTTTATAATTAAATTAAGGCCACATTCCATCTTTTGTTTTTTTCTGTTGAATAACCTGCAAGGCTATATCTGATATTATGTAAATCAAAAGCACAGTTCTTGGAATGAAGAAGTTATTGATGGGTGAAATAATGAAGAAATTTGTTTTTCAGAGCTTAATCCTTTATATGTACGTTTTACAATGACAAATTCCTTTAAGTTCTAGGAAGTTACTGCTGTTTGCTGTGCCCTGTCACTTTCAGACAAACATGAAGGCTTTTCTGGGCAGAAAAACACAACACACCATATATTTCCTCTAGAAGATCTGACTCCTGTGCGAAGTAGTTATCAATACCACAAGACAAAATTCTGAGACCATCCTTTTCTTTGCCTGAAGAGTTTCATTTACAGACATACTAGCCAAACCCTCACCACAAAAAACCAAGACAATGTTGCCAAAATTATCTTACAAAGAAATTGAAGAAAGTAGTAAACAGAGAAACTATGGAAAAAAAAATAATTTTTGCTGACATCTGGAGAAACATTGAAATGAGAACATTGAAGTGATGAAAAATTATTCAAACACAAAATAATCTCATGAAAATACAATATCTGTAATAAAAAAAAATAAAAAGAATGTTTCTAGAACATGACTTTTCAGTTTAATTTACATTTCCACCATTCCTATAGCTGAGATATTTGGCAGTACAAATCAACTGAAAGAAAATAATTAAAACTGTATATATTATGCCTCTTTTGGTGATTCACATTATCAATTATTGTCCTCAGCACTCAGATTCCTAACATATTATTAGTCGTTAATGAAATTACAGCACAGTTATTTTGATGGTCACATATGCTGCTTCAACCTCTAAAATATATACAGTTTTCATTTAACTCTGTGTTCAGCAGTGACACAATAACAAGGAATGCAGTCAGTTCCTCACTAATCACCAAATATTGGTGGTACTCAATCTAACTATTTAATTTCTGTTTAGCATCAGATGTTGCTGTTTTCTCAGAGCTTGTCTTCAAGCTTAGATGTTCAAGCCACGAGCAGGAATGCTGCAGGAAACATTTGAGAGACAAACTTGATGAGGAGCTGTTGATTTCAGAACAGTGTAAGTGAATTTGCATAGACAAATTAAATGACCCATATCAACTTCTAGTACTAACAAATACTATTTGTGAGTAGTGACACAACCCATATTTCTACCCCTTAACCATTAATGAAGCTACACAAGTAAATTAAGTTAGGCCATTCCGTCTTCATAAATTGCTGATTCAATAAATCACACTTGAGAAACAGCTGAGTAATTACAGGATGATGCTTTAAGGCCTCATTTGCATATTAACAGGCATTTGTTGCAATAATTTCTGTCCTGGACTGGTAAATGTTAAATGAGATTAATCCTGTGAGTACTGCAGCTTGGTTTCACAAGGGCTGCAGTATGTGTGTGCTCCACAACAGCAGCAATAAGGCACAGGGGTCTAATTAGCATCAGGAATTTGCCAGGTACAGACACCTTGGAGAATATTTATCTGCAGCATCTTGTCATGCAAAAGGTCTTGTGAAACAGTCTCAAAAGACTGGAAGAAAGGGAAAAACAATATATGAAGTCTTTTAAGCACCAAGTAAGGCAGAGTTCCTATTTCTCAAATGTCCAAATAGGTACAGAAAGAATTTATAAAAGCTTTCCACACTGGTTTAAGGAATGTTTTATTTAATTTGCAAAATTCTTGCAATGAATGAGCTTTTTACCTGAGGATTTTGCTTGGCCTTGTTTGTTCTTAGGAAAGGAAACAGAAAACCCAGTGAAATTTATATCACTCTACTTGGTGGATCTGTGAGAACAATGCATCTAATTTCACCTTAGTGAAAGTCAGTTTGGTCTCTAATGATTTTCTGTTCTTCATTTGTACTTAAAATTTCTTGGGAGGAAAATTCAATTGTTATCTAACCAATTTCAGTCTACTCCCTTTTGTGCCTATAAATAATCATTTAAGGGACAGCAAGATACAAGAAAGAGGTAGAAATATGTATGAATGGAATCTGGAAGCTGACTTGATTCGTGGGCCACAATGGTGACATGTTACTCAACCTCTCCATAAAGGTAATGCAGATGAACTAAAATACATTGTTCTCTGAGCTGGTTACAGAGCCATGTCCTGTTTCAGTTCCAGCATATTGAGTCTCTCACATTAGTCAAAAAGCCCAATGGGTTCTACGGAGCAAAAAGTTGTAGTGTGCAAAGCTGCTAGCAGAAAAATGTTAGCCTAGCACTATTCTTTATGATCTTTAAGATAGAAAAAAAAAAATGCATGGCATATACACCTTTCACATGTGTATTGATTTTTTTCCCTCGCCCAACTAAAGAACTGCAGTAAAAGATAATAATGTTTTTCCTGTAAATGTATTAACTGCAGAAGGAGGGCTGAGGATGATCTCCATCCTTTATTGGCTATGGGGGGAAGCACAGTGACAAAAGATGATGAAAAGGCCAAGGTACCTAATGACTTTGTCCTAGTCTTTATTAGTAAGACCAGTTGTTCTCTGGATGACCAGTCCCCAAGCTGGAAGATCTGGATGGGCACCAAAATAGGCCCCAAGGGAAAATGGTCAGTGACTTGCTACACCATCTAGACACACACAAGTCCATATGGCCAGACAGGATCCACATGACTGTACTGAGGGAGGTGGTGGAATTGCTCAGAGAGACAAATTCTTTCATTCATGAGCAGGCCTGAGTACCTGGGGAGGTCCCATTTGACTGGAGCTTTGAAAATGTGATGCCCATCTACAAGAAGGACTGGAAGGAGGATGCAGGGAACTACAGGCCTGTCAGTGCTGGGAGAGGGTATGGAGCAGATCATCTTGAGTGCCATCACACAGCACATGCAGGATAACCAGGGGATCAGGCCCAGCCAGTGGGAGTTTGTGAAAGGCAAGTCCTGCTTCGCCATGTTGATGTCTTTCTATGGCAAAATGACCCAATTAGCAGATGAGGGGTAGGCTGTGGATACTGTCTACCTGGACTTCAGCTGAGCCTTTGTCACTGTTTCCCACATCAACTCCTGAAGAACCTGACTGCATATGGCTTGGATGGGTGTGCTCTTCACTGGGCAAAAATCTGGCTGGCTGGCTGGGCTCAGAGAGTGGTGGTGAAAAGAGTTACATGAAGCTGATGGCCAGTCACAAATGGTGTCCCCAGGACTGTCAGTATTGGGGACAGTCCTGTTTAACACCTTTATCAATGACCCAGTGATTACATGCAATCTCAATCATTTTGCAGATGACACCAAGTTGGGCAGGAGTGTTCTGCTGAAGGGTAGGATGGCGCTGCAGAGGGATCTGGACAGGCTGGATCGATCAACTGAGGCCAATTAGATGAGGTTCAACAGAGAAAAGTGCTGGACTCTGCATCCCTTGGGGCAGAGTGGCTGGAAAACTATCTGGGGTAAAAGGACCTGGGGGTGCTGGCTTACAGCAGCTGAACATGAGCCAGTGTGTGTGCCTAGATGACCAAGAAGGCCAGTGGCATCCTGGCTAGCAGGACTAGGGCAGTGACTGACCCCCTGTACTCAGCATCGGTGAGGCCAGACATCAAGTGCTGTGTCCGGTTTTGGAAAAATACATTAAGACACTACAGCATGTCCAGAGAAGGCAATGGAGCTGGTAAAGTCTGAAGCACAGGTCTTGTGAGGAGTAGCTGAGGGGACAGAGAGGTGTTTAGCCTGGAGAAAGGAAGCTGAAGAGGATCTTTATTGCTCTCTATAACCACCTGAAAGAAGGTTGTGGTAAGGTGGAGGTTGGCCTCTTCTCCCAAGTAACAAGTGGTAAGACCAGAAAATGGCCTCAAATTGCACAGGGGGAGGTTTAGATTTGCATTAGGAAAACTTTCTTCACAGTAAGTCTTGCCCAGGAAAGTGGTTGAGTAACCAGCCTTTGAGGTATTTAAAAGATGTGTAGATGTGGCACTAGGGGACATGGTTTAGTGGTGGACTTGGCAGTGCTGGGTTAATGGTTGGACTCAATGATCTTAGAGGTCTTTTCCAACCTAAGTGATTCTAATTCTATTTTAATTCTGTTATGTTCTGTTCTTATTATGTCCCACCTGTGGGAACTCCTCTGCTTCCTCCTCTCCTCAAGAGTTTGGTGCTCCTGAAATGCAAAATCCATCCTGATTAGGGGCTGCCTTCAGCTAGACAATGAGGATGTTAGGAAGAATGGTATGCCAGACCTCTCTCCTTCCTCTGAGGTACCACTACCACCAGGACAAGGCCTCTGCCCCACTGAGATCTAAACAATCACACTAGTGTTCTGAAGGTAGTTGTGAAGAACTATCCCCATCTGAAGAGGATGTGGAGACTCCTTCCTAGATAGGTGTCTCGTTTTGTTTCGATGTTGCTTAATTCTTCCCTGTCCTGATGGAAAGACATTATTCTGTAATAAAAAATTAGGGTGCAAAGTCGGAGTTCCTCCTAACGAGGGTGAGGTGTTATATCCTATCAATTCCTAATCTATAATGCAATTTCTGTTGCTTTGAATGCAAGCTCTCTTCATCGTCTCTATCCAAAAAAATACAAGCTTATTCATTTGCTAGAGAAAGGTGCCTTTTGCACAGGGCTTTGCTGTCTTCCAAGTGGTAATAATGCAATACATTCTGTAAAAGAGAACAGAGCAAATCAACTTGGGACCTAATTACCTCAAGAAAGCATAATTCCTTTAGAGAGGAAACAATCTTACTAGGATACCTAACTCAAACATATAACAAATTGCTTTTGCCTGTTTTTTTGTGGGCGTTTTTTGGTTAGGGAGTTAGGGAAGAATTGGGGGAGAGGTTGAGGGCAGGTTTAATATTTTGGCTTTCATAGCAAAGATCTAAATGGTTAGCAGCCTCTCTATTTTATGACACTATCACAGTAATAGTCATCAGGGGCAGCTGAGTTGGGAATATCTTGATAAATATAAATAAGACAGAAACAGAAGAGGAAAAAGTATTGAAGAACATTGCAGTTTGAGAAAACACCTCACATTTCTCTAGGCATATCAGTCTGCTTATGAAGATATTTCTCAGAAGGGACCAGAGATATTGGCAGCAGCAGGATGAGAAGTTAAGCCTTTGCATTGTGAATAGAATCAAATAATGTTAATTTTCGAATGGCTAAAGTGAGTCCTGTGGTTCTCAGTATTTATATTTTGCATTAAATCATTTGTTGACTTATGGACTCAGAGTCACAAATCACAGACTTCGTGAGCACTGGGGCTCATATTTAGCTTTTTTAATTACCTGAAAGATGTATAATAACACATTTGATGAGACAGCTTCATTTCACTCTAACCATTAATCTTAGAGCACATTGTTGAGATGACTAGACAAATGACAGCATTATTTATTTATTTGTTTATTTATTCTCACGTAGCACTAAGATAGAAGTACAAATCCAAAAGTAGATGCTAAACAATATCAGAAAGATTTCTGATGGTTCCCCAAAACACAGACTGGTGAGTAAAATATGGAGAACCAAAAACATTGTGGAATAATCAAGAACTGAGTATTAATCAAACTGTCATGGACTATTGCTGTCACTAGATTACTTTCCCTAACAAAGTTGATTCCACAGATGATGTCAAGGGGAAAAAAACCTCCATGTATTCTCATGTATTCTCTTGGATATCTTGGAGAGATTTAATATTTCTAACCCATGGACATCCAATGATAAACATTTACAAACATAGATAAAACCCTTTCTCATTAGGAAATAGGCAGAAGTTCAGGGAGTTCAGACAATCTAACTCACATTTGTTTGTGGTTTGCGGAGTATCCACTTTATTCCTTCTTTTTAAATATAAGCAATGAAACTTCAAGGGGAGAATTTGCTTCTACCAGGAAAAGGAACCTCCAGAAATGAAGAGAGTTCTTTTTTTTTCTACCAAGTCTTCAAAAATACAATTGAGTGTTAGATCTCTCTTAAACTCTATTTTCTTTCCTTCTTTTTTTTTTCCATTGTCAAAACTAACTATGTAAAAGCAATTCTATCACGGATGTAACCAAAGCAGCAGATTAAGTGTTCACATCAATTGAAACAACTTTATAGAGCATCAGTCACAATAAATGTATGAACCACATAGATTAGCTTCTTGAAATACTAGTGACAAAAAGGTAATACAGAAAAAAAAATTAAATTGAGTTTGGTGCATGCAATTTTTTACTTTGTCAAATAACATTTAATGTTTTTTATTCAACAGTTATTTATACATTAAAACGCAATAAATTACTATCTCACTGCAAATACTCTCTCTTATTGTTGAGGATGTTGAACTGGGTTTCATGGTATTATGAATTTCCTGACTTGCATGATACAGTTTATTACAGTTTATTATCATGCTGTTTCATAAATTGCATAATACAGTTTAATTTTATTTTTTTTTTAAGTATTTATCCCTTGAGATCCCTATTTGAGTGTTTGTCAGGTCAAGGTTAACTGAAAACCTCTATAAAACATAGCTGTCCCAAATCACAGTCAGGGAAAACATTTACTGCTGCTTCATGCCTTTCCAGGTTATAAAATTTAATAAGACCATGTTGTGGCCATCTGCATCATCAGGAACTTTCTGCAAAAAGTGTGTCTGTAAGCAAGATATAAGTGTTTGTGAAAGAAACAGACCTTAGCAACAAAGGGGATGGGAGCAGGATGGACGCAGGATGGATCAGTTGCTCTTGTAGTTTATCAGCTTTTGGAGTGGGCAGTGTCTGTGGCATTGTAATGAGCAAAATGCGTGATCCCTGTGTCTAGGAGGAGAATGCATTTCTGCATAATTTCCCTTTACCATTTCTGCCCACGGTGATTCAGCCAGCAGCCACCCAGCCCTCTGGCAGGGTGCGCAGCATCAGGGGCCAGGGAGCCACCACTTTGCCTGCAGGGCTGGAATGGGCACCTGGAACCTTGGTGCAGCTGTGAGAAAGTTAGGGCTATCCTAGGAAAATCAGTAGCCAAGTTCTTCTCAAACTGGTTGTGGCGATGTTTGGTGTCTTTTATGCTGAGGAGCAGGGGCAAAATGACTGCTGCACTGGGATTATTTGTTCTGGTGATACAAACCTAATTGTTCTGGACCAGAACATTACCTTGCCATCACCTGCTTCCCCCTGATTCTAGACTCTCATTTAGTAATATTTTCAGGGTCACAAGCAGGTTCTGGGGCAGGGGACATTAGTTTTGCTCACATATATTATTTTCCATTGTTGAACCTAAGCTGCATTTCCCCACCCACCTGGGCTGAAGCTGCTTTTTTGTCTTTGTTCTTGTTCTATTCCTCTTTTAAGAGTGTCAAGTCAATGGGAAACTGTGCCATCTTGCAATTCCCTTCCTTTCTCCCAGCTTTTGCAGAAATGCATTCAGCACCATTAATTGCAGGACTTTTGACTCTCCTGGGTAACTTGCCAATGGATTCACCACAGTTTCCTGACTCTCTCCTCATCACCACCAGCCTGACAGATGAGGACTCAACACATCAGATAGGTCTATCTGCCAAATACTGCCCAGAGGGGATTCCTCCTCTTTGCGGCAGTGTTACATCTATACTTCTGTCTTTGAATAAATACTTTCAAGTCCTCCAGAAGACTGATTTGATTTTGTTCCATTTAAAGGCATCAAAAGTAGTTTGGTGAAGATATTTAAGAAGCAATAGTACTCTTCAATCTTTGGATTAGTTCCTATTTCAGACTCCTGGCTTCTGGGAGACAGATTCTGGATAGAGATACATTAGTATGATAAAGGTCTATATCCACATACTTTTACCTGAATTTATCTCCTTACATTTTTTTTCTGGTAATGCCTAAGTTAATGGCCATGCATGTATCTCTTAATTTTTAATAAGATATTAAAGTAGATAAAATACCACTTAAAGATGTCATTAAGCAACAAATTATCATTTTAAGAAATGCAGCAGGTAATTTACATTGGTGTGAACTGGTCCAGAGTCTTTATTTTCCAATATCTCCAGTTATTAACGTTACCACCCTGTCTTATACAGCCTGATACTGACATTTTCTGGTGGCAGAGACCTAATGCCAGCTACCTTGTTTCATTTTGCATACAATAAATGTTTGGAGTAATTGAGACAAAGCAAGATTGTGTCCTTGAAAATGTAGATAAGAAGATTTTTTTTTTAATACGCACACACACACACACACACACACATATATATATATATAATTCTTAAGAAAAATCATGAAGACAAGCACTTCTGAAAGATAGGTATAGAGTGGAAAAGGGGAAGCCTTCATTATTTATAAGAGTTTTAAGAGGACTAGCTCCTAAGTACAGTACCTCACTCATTAAATATGTCTTTCCTATGACATTGTAAAAATGAGATTCACCTAATTTATAGGTATACTCCAGATGCTTTGTTTGCTGCTGTTTTTTTAAAGGTTTGGGACACAAACTAAGAGCTATGAAAAGGATTTAGCAGCAAGCAGTGCCTTGCACACACTTTGGTGAAGAAAATATAGAGACAAGTGGAACTTAAAACCAGGGCAAGGATATTTGATTTAGGAAATCTCTTTTCTGAGATGGAGCTGTGTTTGTGAGAAAAAGAGAGCTGGAGACTTTTAAACAGCAGTCTGGAAGTACCACTAGTTGTCACTTGTGGTGAAAATGTTTGTGCTGTTAAGGATGACCACAATACAGCAAATTAAATCTTGGTGGTGAAGAACATTGTTTCCTACTTTACAAGGCAGAAATTAAAGGTTTTCATGAAACCTCTCTCCAAGCTAAAGAAAACATAATGATCCTGTAAGTCCCAAGGGCTCTCTACCTATCTCTGAATGGAGAAGAACAAAAAGACAAATATATGATATTTCTTTAGATTGAAGTGATAAGTGGGAAAATGAAGTTTGTGTGGCTTGAAAATAATGGAAAGAAAGTCTTGGTTTAAGAAGAGCTGGAGGCCTTAGGGAGGCATTTAAAAAGAATTACATTTCCAAGGCCATCCAACTTAATTAATCTTTCAAGCATAAAGGGTTTTAAAGAGCTTCAGGTGCAACTATAACAAAGTTTATGCAGAACTGATGATCTCCAGTAGAAACTGTCTCTATATGGAGTAAGGTACACAGAACAGGGCATCATACAGCTTTACTCTTCTGGGAAATTAAACACTGTAATTGTACAATGTAAACAGTTTATCAGCATCTCAAAAGACTCTTACTGAGATCAGGTTGAATAAGTACAATATTAAGCTTCCTATGTTTCTTATGTTATCCTTGGATTCATTTGCTATCAATTTCAGGTGGTACACGCAAATTTATTTTCCCCTTATTTATAACAGTGAGAGATCTGGCTAAAAATTGATTGTGGGCCTCAGATACTTTGAGTTTATACAGTGTTTTTTACAATGGAACTCAGTCTGTTCATGTTTCAGACACTATCAATACATAAATATAATATATAAATGATAATACGATTATCACATAAATTAATATGTTTCTATGNATGTTTTTTACAATGGAACTCTGTCTGTTCATGTTTCAGACATTATCAATACATAAATATATTAATGATAATACGATTATCACATAAATTAATATGTTTCTATGAAGAGTGTTCATTTTGGTTGACTCTACTCTTAAATATTAGTAAGACATATGATCATAAGGTGTAGAGATTTTTGTGAAATAACTTAGTGCTTTCAGTCTATTTACAATGCAAAGTTTGAGTGGCATAAGCATAGTTACATGTAACATAAAATATGACAGACTTTGAAGGGAGGATGGGGTCATTATGTTCATCACTGAAGCTGATCTCATTACATTCTGGTGTATGCTTCTTAAGGACAAGACAAATATGTGGATTTTTCAATGCTCTTCCTTGAGAAGACGGTGGTCTGCCACGTAAAACCTGGAAGAGACGGTGCAGAGGAGGTGAGAAAGACCACTCAGCAACAGCAGAGTGAACCAAAACACCTTTGCTTGCTTACTGCAAAAGCTTTTATTCTTTGAAAAAGTTACAGTAAACTTTGGGGTTATTAGCAAGGATGTAGTTCTCTAGTGCTTTGGTGAACGTGAATGCCATGCAAAAAAGTGCAATTTGGTTTACAAGCCTGAGTATCTTTCCAGTCAGCACAGAAAGAGGGCTCTGCTGCTGTAAAAAGCCTAGATTAATTTTTCCTGTCCTGTCAGACTCTTTACTCCTTGAATCGTGCTGTCTTATCTGGCATTCATCATAGTTATAAAGCTTTTCTTCTGAGGAATAAATAAAAGACTTCTGTCTCACCTCTTAGAGGACCAGAAGTCTTTCAAACTATTTATGTCCTCCTCTTACTCTGCAGCCTGCTGAACAACATATAAATTTCAAACAACATTTCACAAATACCTTGCAACCTTTCAAAATTATCTTGTAAAAGCTGACATGTTTTAGCTGTTGACTTTACAATCACTTGTTTAACCATGGTTCTTTAGGTTGGTGGCAAATCTACTAGTTAAAAGGTCTTGTTCCAAGAACAGATAATAGAGCTTCTTGCTACTATTTGCATCTTCCCTAAGAATTTTCAAAGAAGAAGGATTGAGAATTACATTAGCATAAGCATATCCTGTCTTTATTCAGCCTAGAGGTGTTCCGTCTTTCTGCATGATAACTTATCTTTCCAGAAAAGAACAGCATGGCAGTCATGGCAGATGTTACTGGTGTGATATTCAGCCCTGGGAAAATTTGCAGTTTTGCCACATACATGACAACATTCATGATGACTGTTTGTCTTTTTGGAAGTTTAAATAAACAACAATAACCATGGCAATAAATATTTAAAGTAACTTTTGAAAGTGTGAGGCTGCATATGGAAGGAAATAAGAAAATATAAAGGAAAAGCCGACACCAATAGAGAATGTCAATTTTGTTTTACTAGAACTTCCATATAGGAAATTTTGCAGTGCTTTTAGAGGCATTTATAGCAGGGAAATCTGCCAAATTTTGGATTTTGATCCAGAAAATGTTGGAACTCTTTGGTATGATCTGTTGCTTTTGGAGAGTATCCATCTTCTGTTTTTCCTTCAGCAAGCTGTTTACTTTTTTGCCATCTCAGAGCTCCATTCATCTACTACATCTTAGACAGTGAGTAGACAAAGTTGCCTGTTAAGAGCTACTTCTTGGGGAGGCAACAGACTATTGTTACAATGTTCATTCATTGCAGGATGGGACTGATCAAGCTGTGTTTCTGAACTGCCTCAAGTCACAAAAAGCAGGACCATTTCCCTCTGCCCACAGCATTACACAAACCACATCTTTAGCTCCCTCCTGTCTCCAAAACTGAAGTGTGATGCCGATGCTTGCCACCATTATTGCCCTTGTGCAGAAGTGAACAGTGGCCCATTGCACATAGAGCCTTAGCATGCTAACACTGTACTGCCAGGTTTATTTTCCTAAGTTGTGATGTACAGTGATCTCTTCCAACATCCTCAGCCTGGAAGGAGCCAAGGGCATCATTATTGCAAGTTTGGCAACCCTGACAAAGAGGTTGCTATGCCTGTGTTAGGGGATGAAATTAGAGCTCTTTAGTGTGATCCTAAGGGAGCAGATAATGGTTGTGGTTAAGGTAAAAATAAGGCTGAAAATTGTCTCTTGATTTTGTGTGGGGCTTGGTATCATATTAAAAAAAAAGGGAGAAAAAGAGGAGGCGTTGTCAGAGCAGTTGACTGTTCTGTTTGAAAAACCACATCTAATAACAATATAGCTCTGGACAGTGGATGTTCTTGCATGTTCCCCTATGATGACTGAGGATATTTTCATAGGACCATTTCAATGATGGTTTTCTTTCTATCATTATTCCTGAATGATACTCAGATTTAAATTATTATTACCTTTAAAAATAATAATGAACTATTCCTTTAGTAGTGCTTTCCAAAGCAAATTTATGCTTGGTCTTGTGTATTTTACAATGTCGAAAATAAAAGCTTTTCTTCTCAAGTCTAGAAGATGTTACCAGTCTTCCTGGCTTCTGAACCAATTCCTATTAAATAATGATAATGTAATTTAATCCTGTCTTGATTATTAGTTTCCGTTAATTAATTTGCCTTTCAAGCTTCTGATTTAACAGTATCTTACTATTTTTATATGTTATTTTTTAAATGACTAAGTATTGATGTACATAATTTCATCTTTGTATATGTGTTATTATATCTAGCAATAGTGCTATGATCTTCTTCATTTGAACTGGAGAATTTGCACACTGAAATATTTCTGGTTAGAGTATGGCAGATTTGAGGAACTTGAATCTACTAATGTTTCATTTACAGCTCAGGGATTCTTCAGACAGGATGGAAGCCCAAGACTGCAGGGTAAACTTTCCTTATTTGCAAAAACTTTTGCAAAATCTTGTTTCAGTGAGACTGAGGAATTGTCAGTTCTGACAATAGTTAAGTCAGTATGTTGAACTAAATGAAGGCTATGCACTGGTTTTTGTACCAGCTTTTGCAAACCTGAGGCAGCTGAGCTAGACAGGCAGTTTTACAGGTAAAAGGAATTCTTCAGTTTTAGCATGCCACTTAATCTATGCCTGAAATTTGGAAGAATTTCCAGACTGTCAAGTACAAGTTTGCTACAAAATAACACCACAACAGTTTTCATTATTACATCCACATCACAGTGATATCAGGCAATATCTGCATGTGCTTTGGACAGAGGAACATTTCAGCTATATATATGCTACAGCTCTCTCCTGGAGTCCTGCAATGCCAGAATATCAACTTGGTTTTAAAGTAAAAAATACATCTGACTAGTGTAGTTAAAAGCTGCTCTGTATGCAAGCTAGTGACCAGGCTGAGGATGAGGAAGGACTTTTCTGGTTACTGAAATGAGATTACTATCCTGAGGGTGCCTTCCATCACTGCTCACAGATGCATCCCAAGTCATAGGCATGGAGAACCCTAAATGATCCTTTCCCAGCTGAATTGCAAGATTTGGAAGGAGTAAGTAGGGCACAGTTTGTGGGTTTGAGTGGGGTTTTTCAATTGTTTTGGGTGGGGCTTCTTACTATTTTTCTTTTTCTTTTTTTTTTTAATTCAATGGGTACTGGCTGAATAAATTATAAATGCCATTATGAATTAATGTTATAGGTTTGGCCTTTTATATTACTATTGTAAAAGAAAAGTTTCCAAGTGAGTAAGTAAATCATTAATGAAATTGAATAAGTTGTCATGTGATGAATTGGTAGAATAGCTCCACTGATTAATTTATTCTTGGCTTTGTCATCAGCCAACACAGAAAATACCAGCTGAGCTAAAGATTAGAACAATACTAGCCTATAGTGCAAAAGGAAGCGGCCATACAAAACTTATATACAGAATATTTTTATGCAAGGTAGAATTGGATGCTATGAATAAGTAAGTCTTCATTTGACACTGGTGATACTTTGGCATAATACATTGGGATTTTTTATAACAATGAGAAAAAGCAAAAGATACTCTGAATAAATTATGTACTAGAAGGGATCACATTTGAACAAAATAGCCCTAGTCTGCAAACCAAAACATGATTACTCAATTAAACAATGAAATTAAGAGGACTTCTGCTCTACTTGATTACAGATTGGAAGACACTTTGTTATACAAAGGATTTCAAGTCTAGACCATTGGTAATGATAATTACATAGGATGGTAATTCCTATGTAGAAATCCTTAGTGAAATTGAATCCTGAATAAGATTACTGATTTCTAACCAGAATTTAATTTCAATTGAACATAGTTCATTCACCAGATTGACATTAGAGGCAGAGATAAAGGGTCAAACCTGCTTTTTGAAGGATTGCAAAAGAAAATCATATATAGCAGCAGGGCTCTCTCACATGATAACACACAAAGCTGTCACAGAGCTGGTTATGTCCTTTTCATTTACTGAAAAAAAAAATTGCCCAGATCAACAAAGACATATTCTCTGGTTTATATTTTGCTTTGTACTTTCTCTTGTTATTAGCAAGATAATAATTCATAACCAATTCAAAGTCATATAATTTTGTGTTAACACTGACCTTCTCTCTCTCCTTAATATTTACCTCCTGAAAATTTATTGACTACAATACTATCTCCTCTCAGCCTTCATTTTTTTAGATGAAAAAAGTTAAGCACTTCCACTCTCTTGCATAAGATAGGCTATCATCCACAGATCTGTTCAGGTCTTTTTTTTTTCCTTCCACTTTTACTTCCATTGGATGACTTTCCAACTTGTAGCAAACATTTCCAGTTTGCAAGTGCTAATACCGTTATCTCAACTAGTCATAGGAAGAAAGATTAAAGGAAACTGAGGTTTCTGCTGTTCTTTGCTGTGAACGTTTCTCTCAGCTTCTTTCTAACTTTCTAACTTTCTAACTTTGTCCAGTCCTTTTCAGTATCTTTTTCCTCAGTAGCTGTCAATATCAGATTCACCACCTGCCCATGTAGGGAACTTGAAGGTGACCTCTCAAAGACAACATGCAGAAACTCTCCAGAGTCATCCAATTACCCCACTGGAGTTCCCAGATGATTTTCTGTGGGGTGTCCTGATGGTATTTTGATACATAGATTGTACATTCCCAGTAATGCCAGGAAGTGGGCAAATTTGAGGGCACACTGCTCCTACCACCATCCTTCAGAAGTGATCAAGAAGGAACTAGGAGAGGCCTTTTAGTGTTTGCCATGGAGGATGGGGTTTGGAGGAGATGTTGGCACCATAAGCAGCTTCTTTCCTTTCAAACACCAAAGGAGAAGCTCTTGGTACATTGCTGGTGTGCAGTAATTGCCTGGCAACATCTGGAGTTCTTGTGTTTCCATACTTCATCCCTCAATCACCACAATCAGGTCATCTATCTCCTGCTTAAACCTTCCTGAAATTCAAAAGCCTTTCTCTGAAACTGAACAGAAACCTAATGAATCTTGAAACTTATCAAACGCAGATCAATAGGAACAAAATAAAAGATACTGTGATTTTCTTCAAAACAAAGGTGATTATTGAATCTACAAATTGTTCTCAGATACTCAAGCACTAGGAAACCATCCATGTTTCTTATCAATCCAAATAGAATTAGGCAACATCACAGGTATTTTCTGTTTCAGATTATGAAGATTTTGCAAACAATCTCCATTATTATTTATAACATGTCTGTATTTTGCCATCTCCTAACATCACTTGTCACATTTTATGTTTCTGCACTTTAACATCTACTCTACACATTAGGACGAGAAGAGTTTTCACTCTCTTTCACTCTTTCAACTCCAAATAATCCTGTTGATAGGAGTGACCCTGACTTTAATAATTAGGTACAGTTCTTTGAAATAGAACACACCTAAGCATGTATGTATAAATTAAAGAGGAAGAGAAAAAAGGGGAAGGGAGATTAAGGATAAAGAGGAAAGAGAGAGTGGTTCTAAAGTCAGGACATCTGATAACATTTCGTGAGCACTACAGAAAAATAAACGTGCACTGGACTAACCACACAAGGGTAATGAATACTGTAAGGTCTTGCAGTAGCTGGCAAGATATTGTAGTAACAGCTTTAGATCAACTGCAATATAATTATCTTAATGCACAATGGTATTTTGCTTTTCAACATGTTTTTCTGTTGCTGCTGTTCATGCCACTTAACACGGATTTCACCTTATTTTGCAACTTTTCGAAGTGCTGGTTATCCTTAGAAGTCTGAAATAATAAAAAAGCCATTAACAATATGGCTCTTAAAATATCAGTATATTGAGAAAGAGATAAGAGTAAATAACTTTGTTTCTTCCCTGAGGAGACAGGTGACTAGACACAGATGAGGCGTGCCACAGGTGTCAGTTTAGTTCCTGTGCCTATATCCACAAACTGCTGCTTGTGAAAGACTTACATGCATGTAGCATTGATACCAAGCTAGTCAGCGCCTGCTTATTGGCATGGATGAAGGAAGAACATGAGCAAAGTTTGCAATCACTGTGGAAACTGACTCTCTGGTCGCTGTGTTGGCACATCTGTCAGGGACAGCAGCTGTTCTAGAGAATTCCTTCCAGCAAAGCTTTCCTGAGACTTGTATCTGGGACTGAGCCCAGGACTTCAGGGTTTCAATAAGAATCCATCAGTCTGCACAAGCACAGTTTTATTCTTCACTTTGCCCTTGTAAGGAAACTCTCTTTTCTTTTCAGTGATTAGAAAACTTGCAGAGTGAAACAGCTGGAGAGGTGACATTCAAATCCTTTCTACTGTGTGGTTCACAGCCTAGGTACTGTGGCAAATGAAGAGAGAGTCCAGCTGGAAGATGATGGAGAGCTTGGTTCTCCCTCAGCCTAATGTGTGGCCTCTTAAAAAGCTATGACTTCTTAATTTAAAGTTCTGGCACAAATTATTTATATAGAAGGGGTTTTTTTATGTGTGGCTACTATTTATAGTATCACATCAAAGTACTTTCTCGCATGAGCCTCAGCAGAATCATTCTGCATGAAAGAGGAGGATGCGGTGTCTGGAGATGGCACCACCCTAAAGAATCCAGCTGCCAGAAAAGGCATGGATACTCTTAGGGCTGACATGTGAAGGCAGATAGGAATTTTCATAAACCAAAGACTCTTGTTAAGATAGTATTTGTCTTTAGATAGACAAGCCAATTTGAAAGTGGTTTTGGTTTATTTGGAATATGTTACTTTCAATAAATTAGTGTTTAGAACACTGCATAGACATGTTGAAACGAAGATACATTCTCAGGTGTAATTTTCCTGTGCAGATGACATCCATGAGGCTGCTGAAATATATGGTAAATTTTCATGAAATCCTGTGTACTCAGTACATAGTAGCTTAATCTTTTTGTTTTGGGAACCCTGTCAAAATCTGGCCATGATATTTGATTCCCATGATAATGGGCCACGGAATTTTTTGCATCATAGAAATTCCTCACTGTTTGTAGCACTTTTTAAAATAAAAAACTCCTAAAATTTTCATGACCATTAAGGTATTCCTTAATGCAATACAATTGCCCTTGAAAGAACGGAAGACTACAAAACAATTTGAATTTAAGCTAGTCCATACCAGCCAAGTCCAAGTCCAATTTAAGCTAGTCCATACCAGTCCAATACCAGTTCAAGTGTATTGATTGATGCTGTTTAATCAATGTAATTAATGGATGAAAACAAGAAAAAAGAAGAGTGACACAAGCAGCTGATTCGTCACAGACCTCCACAAAATTCTTAGTAATTTTCCTTTCAAGAACTGGTGCAACACTACAATCTCTTTCAATATTTATCTCTTATGAACATACATTTTCTTTCCTTGGGGAAATATATGCCTGGGGATCTAAAACAAAGTGACACATCCAAGAAAGAAGATTACTGAACTTTCTGATCCTGATGTATTTTTCTAATTGTACGCTGAGTTAATATTTTAATATCTGGTTGGAAACAAACTCTTTGCTTTTATGATTCATATTACTTCAGAATCCCTAGTCTGCTATAAAATACAGTTACTTGTTACCTTTTTCATGTACAATAGACCTTAGAGAGTAGATATTAATTTTTCAGCCAAGAGTTTATGTAATTAATAATACATTTATATCCATATACATCCAAACAGTAGCCTTTTCATATTTAATCCTTGAAAGGTACTAGCGTAGCACATTTTGTAGTAGTTAGAAAGAATTCAGGCATCAAGATCATTGAATTGTTATTTGATAGCCAAATCTTTTTAAATACTTCATCACGTTTGTTAAAGTTCTGAATTCAAGTGGAAAGCCTATTTCTTTGGCTTTAGTAATCACTGGAAAGGAAAAACAAAGGCAAAAAGATACTTTTTTTGCCTGACAGAATGCTACTTTTGTGGTGGAAGAAAGAAAAAAAGAAGGTGTGTTGTCTTTGGCCCAATATTTTAATCACGAATAGGTTTGTAGAATAATATAAGTCCTTTCTGATAGTCTTTAGCCATTGCTAGGGGAAACCATTCAGGTGACACTCTTCATGAAGAAAGACTGCACCTGCTAAATGCAGTTAGTCTGAAAATAATTTTTATCCATATTCATTATTGTAGGGATTACCCTAGAGTGAGTTGAATTATCAGGTCAGCAAGACTTCCCTGTTTAAATTCTGTTTCTCTGTGGTTCCAGACCAGTACTTTGATCCCATATGTGAATGGATGCATGGAGGCACTCCACAAACACAGTGCCGGGCTGGAGCACAGGCACACAAAGGTAGTTCTGATGAGTTCATTAGCAGTGGAATGAGATCAAGATCTGAATGCTGCAGGGCATGGTCATGCTTCACTCTCAGGAGCAAGTCCTGCCAAAGAAAGTTCAAAGAGCCATGTTTACAACCATGGAACAAGCTCCCTGTTGATTTCAATATCTGACATTACACAGATATGCAAACTCAGTATAATTTGCTCCATCTGTCCCTCCTCATTACTATCTGTAGAAGCAACACAAGTATTCCCTTCTCCCAACATGTTACAGTTCTACTGTGTGACTGCAGTGAGGACCAAGCAGGGACAGAGGAGGAGTAAATAAAAAACACTATCTTAAATTTTCTTACTTGCCATAATACACTGGAGTAGTGATGGATTGCATAATTTTTTCCTGGTGTGAATTGCTTCAGGTGAATGCAGTTGAAAGACAGAAAAAGTAGTTTGTCTTCCCAAAGCTATATGAACAAGTGAACGTCACAGGTATGGCTTCAGCTTGGGAGATCCTGGAGTCCCTGTGTCTTCTGGAAAGTGTCATGCTCTTCTGTATGCTGGCAGGTACAGCTGACTTTTTATTATCCTGCAAACATATTATTATATTATTATGCAGGCTTTTTACAGAAAGTTAAACTAGCCACTGCAGTTATATCTCTATAAACATTCACTGCTGGAGAGCCAAAGTCCCGTAAAGCTGTGTTATATTCTTTCTGATACCAGCATTTTCTGGAAGTGTTGTTCCCAGGAATAAAAATGTCCCAAAACACAGAAGTACATTTATTCAGAAGGACTGGAAGTAATTTGGTTGCAGAATTTCAGAGATGCTGCCAGAGTCAGGCTGCCCAGAAGGAATTGACTTATCACATTTTTCAGACCTTTGGGAAAAGAGGAAATTAGCTATTGACCAACTGAATTGTCATGTTATACCATCCTCTTTCCTGAACTCAGTTTACCTTCAGGACTACTCAGAATTGCAACAATATTAATTTTCTATTAAGTTTGATTACAGACTAAAACCTGTCATTATACACAAAAAGATCCTTTCCTCTGGACTGCTTGAACCACTTTGTAACCATGGCAAGTCTTACCAGCACATTATCATTTGTCCCTTATCCGTAACTCTCAACGTGTTGCATTTCAGATTTAGCATTCCACTTTGATTCCATGCATTGACACTTCCCAAAAATCCCTCGGTTCTGGTCCTTTTTTGTGAGGTCTTTCATTACACACGTTATTTACTAGGCTTTACCTAGTGTTTTTATTAAAATGTAAACAGCAAGTTTTTCTCTCTGTATTAAACACACTCATGCTCCCTAGCTCTTGTTGGTAAGAGTGTTCCTGTCAGGGAGGCCTTTACTCTCAATTTCTTCCTTGTTTTTTCTCTTCAAATTTATTATCTCTCTATGCTGGATATTTTCATGGACTGACTTACTTCTAGTGGATAATGAACTGTGATTTTCTCCCTGATGAATGTTGTATAAACTTTCCCTTCCATGGCATCTGCATAGAAAATGCTTAATGGATTTTTTTTTCTCAGTAGCCTTTAGACCGTAAGCTATCAGCAAAGACATTAACTTGCAGATACAGAAAGAAGTGAAAACATTATAAAGATACTGTGCCAAATTTGGTGTCAGCAATTCAACAGGGTTGTTAAAAAGTTGCCGGAGACATAGATAAACAAAGGGCTGAAAACCGTGCTTTATAGAAAACGGTGTGAGGCATTCAATTTGCATACACCAGGAAAAAGTTGGAGACATACACTGAACTTAGGCCCACCAGGTGCAATTAACTCAGATTAGTTGGTCTATGAATCAGAAGATATACAAGTTGCCCAATTTCCTTAAATGAAGCCCAAAGCCTTTTTCTAGCTAAGCCAGATAATTCAGTCTTCAAAAGGTGTGTGTTACAGGCAGTGAATAGATGAGTCCAATTCCTGAGCAATGTGTCTGCAATGAGAAGGAAGGTGAGTGGTGCAGCTGACATGTCTAAAGGAGGGGATACCATCTGGACAGACTTGGGGAGGGGGGCCAGGAGAACTTCATGAAGTTTGACACGTCCAAGTGCAAGGTGTGTTACCTGGGTTGGGACAATCCAAACATGAGTTCAGACTGAGAGAAGAACACACTGAATGCAGCCTTGTGGAGAAGCCTTTAAGGGGTTCTTGGGGATAAAAACCTGGACATGAATCAATGGTGAATGTTTGCAGCTCAGAAAACCAATTATGTCCTGGGCTGCATCAGAAACAGTGTGGCCAGCAGGTCAAGGGAGGGGATTCTGCCCCTCTGCTCTGCTCTGGTGAGGCCCCACCTGCAGTGCTGCATCCAGTTCTGGGGTCAAGAATGACACAGACCTGCTGGAGTGAGTCCAGATGAGGGCCACAAAAATGAACAGAGAGCTGGAGCCCCTCTCCTACAAGGACTGGCTGAGAGAGCTGGAGTTGTTCAGCCTGGAAAAGAGAAGGTTCTGGGGGAGGTCACATTTCAGTGCCTTAAGGGGGCTTATTAAAAGGAGGGACAAAGACTTTTTATATGGACAGATTGTGACAGGGCAAGGGGAAATGTTTTTAAACTAAAAGAGAATAGGCTTAGATTAAATGTTGGGGAGAAATTCTTTACTCAGGGGTGATGAGGCACTGGAAATGGTTGCCCAGAGAAGTGGGTAGGATGCCCGATCCCAGTAAGTGTTCAAGGCCAGGTTGGATGGGGCTCTGAGGAACCTGACCTAATGAGTGGCATGTGTATCACTGGCAGGGGAACTGGAAATGTATGATCTTCAAGTACCTTGCAACCCAAACCATCCTATGGTTTTATGGTAATATGAGTCTATGAGATGATCAGATAAACTAAACCAAGATGATTCTAATAGGTGAGATGTATCTCTAGTGCACCAGAAAGGCAAGAAATTGAATAAATTAACCTTATGCTCCATCACCACAACAAGGAGAGAAAGTGTCGTCCAACTGGTCAGACTTGAATATGCCAGCAGACACACCAAGACACAAATTTTCTTCAGAGTAGTGGACTAAATGTTCTATTTTTATGTTGCCAGCCACTGATGCTTCAGAGGAAGATGAGAAAACAAATAAACAAAGACAGCAGGAAGTTTTCTTCTGACCCTCTCTAAGTAGTTAATTGAAAACTGTAAGCTCTGATTAACATAATTACATTAAAACTTAAGTGTTATTAGAAGAGTATTGAGATAATAGAAAGGATTCTAAAGTCAGATCACAAAAAGAAATGGAATGAAGAAACAGAAATAGGATGAGATTTCATAGTTGTTAAAGAGGATGAAATTTGAATTTATTGACAATTAGAAAGAACAACTATGCAGACAGGCTGTCCTGAAGCCAAAAATGTCCCTGTGAGGTTGCATAGGAAGTGCATTTTTAAAAAAATAGCTTTTGAAGCCCAAATCTGTTTTTTGATAAGCCTTTCCACTTTATCATAGAGTTGATTTTTTTTTTTATATTTCTGCTGCTGCACACTGATCCTTGCAATAACAATAATGGCAATATTGCTAAATGTCTTTTGCCCAACATTTGCATTCTGTATCACAACCAAATTGATGAAGTATCTCAACTTGTTTAAGGCACAGAATATAACCAACTTCAACATCGTCATGATCCCAAAAAGGCTGATTTTCAAGTTCTCTGATCACGTTTTTGGCTCTTCATTTTATTCTTCTCTTCACCTTTCTAGCTGTGCTAGATGTAGCAACCAGCTATGAATTAATGGCAGGCTGTATTTTTTCATGCTGGCATATGGAATATTTTATCAGCTGCTGCCAGTCTACCACATAAGGGTGAAATGTGGATCATACACTTATTAATGTAGGAAAGGTTGAATGAGTTGTTTGCAAAGAACTATGGTATTTGAGCTTTTCAACAGTTTAATTGAAGCTGTGATGAGTTCTTCATCAGCAAAAATAGTGTGGTCAAGGTTCAATGAATGTCTCCACAGAGCACTCTAGTTCCGATTGCACTGTGGAGGAGGAGATAGCAGTGGAGCTTTCCAACTTTATAGTTTGTGAGACAAAACCCTGAGGATTTGTACTGCTCTGTGCAGATGGCAGCCCTGTGCTGATAGCACAGAAGTACAACAAATCTCTCTCTCTGTGATAGGAAAAGGAGGCTCAGGTCATGTACCAGATAAGGGCAGTCCCCTCCTCTTCTGCTTACTTGTAGACACGTTTGTAGCATTTGTATCTATGGGTCTGCCAAATTCTCTAAAAATGGGTGATACTTGAACCTGTGTAAGTGAGATACAAATTTATTTTTGGTATTTTTTCATGGAAGTGTCCTGACTGATTTGTAGTCACTGTGAGTACTGCAAGGGAAGAACAAAATAAGTGGTTTTCAAGAAATGAAGAGGAAAGAAGAAGACATTCTATCTAGTGTTTCACTATTCATTCATATGATGAATACAAATTAAAACTCTTTGCTTTACAGCAAATTGTGCTCCAAGTGCAACTTATGTACTTTACTTGCCTGCCACTGCAGCTGGAGCTGTCAGCCAAGATATCTAGTAGGTAGGGTAATTTTGAAATATTTTACTTCAATAAAAATCTAGTTTGTGCAAGGGAGATGAAGAGCCAACATGTTAAATGGTGTGAGGAGCACTAATTCCAGGTGACAACAGGAACTTAAAATCCTTGAGAAGATACAGACTCTTCAGACGCTTCAGAAACCCAGAAATTTGGACACTCCTTTTCTGCCTCCTTCAAGACATACAGTGGGTATATTTCTCTAACAAGGGTCTTCCAAAACAAGTTTTTGGAGTGTTATTTTTTTTGGCTTCTGCTCTCAATTTTTTATACTCCTTTCCTCTTCCAGAACAGAGTACGTGAGATTCCTTGTCTCGCATGGGTTTTATCTTCAGGATCTTCTGCTCCCAAAGACTTGTGCAAGCAGGAGACCACAAGCACTCATGTTCTTCCTTCAGGAAGCTCCACTTATTTCTCATTTGTTTGGCTGAATCAATAGGCAGTAATTGTTGGGATTTTTGCTGATCCAAGGCCTCAACTTTGTCTCACTTAGGTTTACTTCAGAGAGTTACAGGAGGATTACTAAAATTTACTTGCTCTGCTTCATCCTACAGAGTTAAGAGATACAGAGAAGAGAGACTAACAAATAATAAAAAACCTGTTAACAGTATTCTGCTTTTGAATATAATATGCATAAACAAGTTGATTTACTCTTGAGGTAAAGGAGCATAAAGGTCTCATCTACTTCCTTTTCACTGTCAAAATTCAGCCTTGGAGGCCTGGTGTAACTAAGAGTTGGGCTTTCCAAGTATGCTAATTCAATAAGTTTGGAAAACGTGCAATTGTAGAAAAGCTGTGAGAGATGTATGGATGATTGTTATGAAGTTGAATATTTCATATTTTGATTTATTTAAACTTAATGAACCCCAGAAAGCACTTTTAGTGTTTACTTTTTCCTCATTTGACTCTAATTAACCTTTCCCATTACTCAGATGTCTGACAAATGTGTAGGGCTGCAGGGCTAAGTGCTTTTTTCCATGATTGACTTTAATTAAGCTTTCTCTAGGCTTGAAACCCTTGTAAACTCTAAGAACTTTATTTTAATTGCCTTCTGCCAGATTTATTTATGCTAGACAAATATTATAAATCAAATACAACACTATTAGAAGTATGATGAACTGACTTGCAAAGCAGTAATCTGCCACGGTGAAATGCTTTACACTCACCAAAAGTGCTGTAACTGGAGAAAAATGCCTGGTTTCATGTAGGTAACGTCTGGAGCATAAGCAGCTTTTCTTTTTCTGCAGTGTAGGTATGTGATGACACCAAGTGTCAAAGTATTGTTATTCTTCTCCAGTTTTGGTGGTATTATGTCATATTCATTCATATTAGAAATTATCAAGTGGATCCTCCGAGAACTTATTTCATGCTTTTGACTGATCAATAGGTCTCTCTTGCAGCTGGTGGAATGAGTCTGTTCAATCTTAATTAGGGGTTTTTTTTTACCTAAATCATGGTATTTGTGCTCCCTGACTCTGTCCTAAAAGGGTCATCACAACCAGACAAACAGGCACCAATGTTTGTACAAGTAAATGCTGACTTTATTTTTCAAAATACTGCACACAGAAACAAGGTTCAACAGCTGTTTGCAGAAATATATGAAAGATTGTCCATAGATTTTAAATTCAATATAAGTTTTATCCAAACAAAGTTTTGTAATATTATTTTTAGGGCTTCCTGTCAAATGGTAACATGTTAAGTTGGCTGATGGATTAGAAACATCTCTTCTATTCAAACAAATGGCAAACCCTATTTTCAGTGTGTGTTGCATTGTTATAAATTGAACTGTGAAAGAGTCATTGTGAGTAGCACAAAGGTAGAATGCCGCATATTTTGGCTGCTTCTCCATTGTATGTTGTGTTCTGGAGCATCAACTGAGCTATATTTACTTGGCTACACTCCTCCTATACCATCTCCTTGAGCTTGATGGGAAAGGTGTGGCTCTCATGCCAGAATGCCATCCTGAGAAAACCTTTCACATTTCCTGTGGCTGAAATGTTTATCCTTAACAGAAAAAGTTCTGGGGAGCTTTTGTAGTAACAAAGCCTAAAACTGTCTTTGGGCTTAATTACAGTACAGCACTGGTCCTGAAATAAGAGTCAACCTCTTCCTTCCACAGCAAACAACATGAAAACAGATATCAACAGAAGTTAACCATGGTGTCTCAATTGTGATAGTTTTGTATTTCCTTCCAATTTTTAATCTTTTTCTAATGCAATGTAGAATCTTCTAAATTATAAACAAAACTATTATGAATACGGCTTAGATCAAGTTAATTCCCAAAACTGAATCTTTACACCTGAGCCCACAAACAGTGCAAAGAAACATATGAATATTTAATCGTAGTTTATTAATATGATTAATGTATACATAAATGTGCGTGTGCAGCTATACATTTATATATGCAAAGGTTTAAAACAACTACTTTATCTGAATACAGATCCTTCAGAAAGCAGTAGTGACTGCTCCATTAGCTGTATTTATCCAGCTAATATGTGTTGCTAAAGCTGTTGCAGCAAAAGGGTCTCCATGGGGACCAGCTTTGGCTTAGGAAGAATAATTAAGTTTCTGTACCCTGTTGATACTGAGCTTCCAAGAGTGCTAATAAAAACACTGTACTAAGGTGGCAACTTTCAAACCCCAGCCCAGGACAACAGGACTCCTTAAGCCAATTGAAAAGCAAGTGCCAGAGCCTGAACAAAGAAGCTGTGGAGTCAGGAGGATAACTGTTAGATTTCCTAGATCCTGCAAGGATCGTGGGTTAGTTCCTGAGTTTGACATATTGCCGATCCTGTTGGAGGACTTCAGAGAATTTTCAAGGTAAGCGAGGGTTCATGTAGAAAGATGCAAAGTGAAGAACTGGTGCACAAAATCATTTGTTTGAAAAGTATTCCTAGCCCTCTAGATAGTAGAGTATTGTTTTTTAACAATGGAGATATAAACTATTAGGTGTACTAAAACATTTTTTATTCTTGTGAGACTTTATTTAGTCAGAGTCACAATTATTCATAGGAAAAAATCTACAGCCATTTCCTAGTTTTAATTAATTCTATTTTACATCCTGACACTTTAACTTGCTCTTGATCAGCTTCTAAGTGATCTGTTTGACATGTCTATCTTTAATTCAGAGTAATTGTCAAATCAGTTTGCAATTTATCAGCAATGTGAAGAGTAACTCTAGCCAGAAAGAGCTATTTTTCTTTTCAGAGTGAAAGTAAGCTATTACAAAGGGCTTGGGAGATTTAAGAAAAATGGTACTGTCATCGGAAATTTCTGAGTGCAAGAACCCCTTCAGATTTCTAGGAAAAATTTTGAGTAATTTCTGTATTAAGTAAACATGACAATTGTCTGACTTGAATGAAAAATGTTGCCTAAATTCCATTGCCTTATTTATACTAAGCTGAGGGCCCTGCAATCTATTACAATCCATCCCATGTGCTTGTTTTGTGGAGCTGTTTTCAATACCTTGCTTTTACTGGATGAGAGTGCTGACAAGTGGAAGTGCTCTCAAACAATACCTGCAATTACAAACCAAATGGTAACATGTCTGCCTCAAAATTCCCTTTACATATATTTTTAAAACTCTGTGTAACAATTATAATATCTGAAAAAAGAACTCTTTCTTTCACCTTTTTCGCTGTATATAAAATCCCAGGTATGGATGACCATATCTCTTCCCTATTCACTAATTGTTACTTCTGTGTAATCCTTCTTCCAGCTTCCAGCAGTGAGAACAAGGACCTTACCTTTTTTAAAGAAGGTAAAGAAATTTCTAAAGAAATTACCTTTTCTAAAACTGATTAAAGTACAACCTATGTGCACTTATGTTTCTACTCCTGGTTCTGTGAAATTAAACTAGAGTTGCAGCTGAGCCAAACATTTTAATGAATTGCAGATTTACAAGAGGAAAAAAAAAGGCAAAACTAGGATAATTTTGTAATTCTGTGAGGTAGGCCAAAACTGGCATGAAGTTTTGGTTCAGAAGAAGAAATGGGGGAAATACTTCCTATGAGTGTTTCATTTCAAAATGTACACCATACAATGTTGTGAATTTTCACAGATATTTCAATTTGGATTTCACTAATTTCTTTACGGTTATAAATGTATTTTTTAAAAGCACAAAACATCACTGGCATACAAACAAAACACAGAAGATTTCTCTGAATTATATCCTTCACATTTTGGTTATGACACTGAGTAAAAAATCAATTAGTCACACAGAAGCTCCCTGGTGGGCAGGTTATTTTCAGGGTCATGAGCACTGATTATTACTTAAACCATATACACTCAAACATCTGCACAGAAAGGATGAGACTCAGTATATTGGTATTTCCAAAGACTGAGCAGACCTGAGTAAGTAGGGCCTATGAGCAGTGTGTTCATTACCCATCTGGTGGGCACTAAGAATATAGGCAGGCAGCAATTCCCTGTGGCACTCAGAGTTAGACTTAATGATATTTAGAGGTGATGGGGATTGGTGCTATTCCCTCTGCTTCTGTGACCACCATGCTTACTCCTTTAGTGTAGACTGTTCCCCTTTTCTATGCTGCCAGCACAATCCCTGTTTCATCCCTGCTGTAAAGTCGTTTGTACCCTGGTCCACCTCCCATCAATATGAAATATTGGACATAAGGGCACAACAGCCTTATTGTGGAGAAGAACAGTGAAAATAGATCCCCCCACTCCCCAAGGCCATGTGTTTGTCATTCATCTTCAGTACTCGGGGCTATATTGTTCCTTTATTTCCAGAGGAAAAGCAAAGAGCAAACCCAAACAAATCCCAAACAAACAAATCACCCAAACATATGAAAAAAAACAAAACAAACAAAAAAGAAAAGGGAGAGAAAACCCACTAAAATAGTGGAGAGTATAAGAAACCCTACCAAAGGAGGACATGATGGGTACATTGTTTCCAATTTTGTGCAAGGATTTTGAAATTTCTTCCTGAAAGCAGGATTATTTGAAAAAATGCAAAAATATGAACTTGTTTAAAGCATTTCCTTGTTCCCGGATTAGTGGGTTAAAATAATGCTGGTTGTTGCTCTGATTTGGTTCATATGAAACTTACTTTCATAAAGTAACTTGCCATATTGCTGCAGCTGGCTGGATAATGTCTGTTCCTGTGGTTGTCATTACCAAGCAAAGAGACCTGCCAAATTATTCAAAAGTGTATTGCAGTCCCAGCACCTCTTATTATTCTGTGCGCTCCTTGCTCCCGTTCCTTTCATGTTGTTCTGATACACAGGGATATAATGAAGTTACATAACTAATTAAAGTAGATGTATTTTTAATAAAGACTTTGGAATTGATTTTTTGAGAACTAACAAATTCAATTCTCAAGTGTATCTCAACACTATTTTAAAAAGTGTTTGATTTATTCATTTTAGCTTTGGGGAGTGCTGTTCCCATATGGATTTTTGCAAAGACTTAAGGTCTTACCTTGAGTTACTTGCACTGAGTGTGGATAAGCCATGACTGTTTAAGCATGCTGTCAGATCAGAAGCAAAGGTATAACTAATGTAGCCATCAAAGGATCTCTAAAACTGACAGACTGCCTCTGCAGGATTTTGTAATCTGTTTTATTCATACTATTATTAAGATGTAAGTATAGCTTAATTTTTATGACAAAGTATATAAATGAAAGCAGTAGCAATTCAGACATGGGGCTTTGATGGAGGGCTCATTGGAATCATTGAAAAGGCTCACGCTGGTTCCACTGATCATGGATGAATATCAAACACCACAAGACATCCTACTGTGATTACTTGTTTTAATGAAAACGTTTGTGATTAATTCGTGAAAAAATTGTGAAAATTTATAATGTGCACAGAAAAGAAGGGTTAAGAAAACCAAGAAAAATATTGGTTATATAGATCAAGATTATTCTAATGTGGGAAGTGGAAGAAGGGAAGACTTGTAAATTGTCTTCTTTTTAAACAGGGATCCCAAGTAAATAACCTACAATTTCGAATTACTTGATTTTTTGTGTTGGATGGCTGGTGGTTTCTTTTACCAGTCTGTCTTTCTTTACCAGATCTTAACTTCTTTTCTCTGTCTTTTTGTTGTATGAGGTCAGAAGGGAATAATTGAGGAGAAAGAAAAGGAAAGTTGTATCTAGTTACATTTTGGGATCAGAATTCAAAACCAAAGAGAAATTTCAATACTTCTTTTCTTGCATGGAAGTATTTGTAACAAAGATTTCCATAAACACTATCTACATTAAAAAGCCTCATTATTAATAGCAGTGGAAGCAGTGGTATTTAAAGAAAAATGTTCCTCACTAGTCACTTATTAGAAGATAAATCTTTACAAAATATTGAAATCCACATTCAAAGAACAGTAAGTATGCTTAGTTTTGTGTTTCCACATTTTTGAGTTCTGTTTCTTTTTCTATGTATTCAAAATGTTCATCTGCATTGGAAAGCTTGGTCTCAAATAGCTACTTTTCCATAACATACACTTTTTAGGTTGCATACTTTCAGATTTGGCAAATTGACCCCAGGATTAATTGATTTTCCCCTCTCTTCAACCCCTACACGTCACTCTGCATTCCTACCCCTGCTGTGTTCTGTTTGACTGGAGCATTCAATTTCTTGCTCAGAGATTACCAATCACAGGGAAAGAAGCTGGAATGAGATTAGACTTGATCAGCAGTGACTGGTGATGTATGGGGGGGCAAAAACACTTTTTCCCTATGTGAATGACTTGTTGACATTGCTTGTATGGTTTCTTGCTTGTATTGAGCAAGGATTTCTACTTTTTGATCATGGAGTTGTCTTTTCTTTTGTGTGTGGTTATCTAAATTTAGAAATATCAAATGACTGAGTGATGAGCAGTGAGCACTGCTGTAAGCAATCTTCATGTACACACACATATACATATATGTGTATCTCCCATGCACAGACACAGAATAAAAAAACCCTGAAGTTTTAGGTACTTTTTACTGGTGAAATAGCAGCAGGGTGACTGAGATGAATCAAATTAGTTGAAAGAACAAAAGTTCAGGGAAATAGGCACAGCAATAATCCCTGTGATTTATGAGCTTTGTGAAGGTTTTACCACATTCTTTCATCAGTTCACATGTTAATTTTGCTTTGGTCACTGCCTTCTGACTCACCATGAGAACTAATTTGTAAACCTGAGGTATCTGAATCTTAAATTATTCTGTTTATTATTAATGATGGCTAGAAAACTATTGTATTAATGTCCCCTTATTTTTATTTAAGATTGGTTGAAAATGAAAGTTGTTAAGGTAAATGTCCAAGTTGTCCAAAACTTGGCATATATTATTGTCTTATTCGCAATTCCCAACATTGTCTTTCAGCCTTCCCTTGTTTTAGCTTATTTTTCCCCCAGCTCTTCAGATATGCAACCGCCTAATTTCCCAAACAAAGAAAAACTTCAAATTCTTGTAAAATCTCTGCCCAGCTACAACTGCAATTTCTCCATTATTGATGTTACTAAGCATTGTTCTTTTTTTTTTTTTTTNTCTTTTTTTTTTTTTTTTTTTTTTTTTTTTTCTGTTACCATCTACCTTTGCTTTCTGCTTTTCCTTGCACATTGAAAGGTGTGTTGATTAACATTAAGACAGGGAAAATGTGCGTGGGAATGATACAAAAAAGCCCCTCAGATGACTCTGAAATATTTTGGAAATTCTGTAGCAGGAACACGTTTGTCACCTTCTGCCATAAGTATAAATTGTTTCAGCTCATTTTCTAGTTGAAGTGTGAGTTGTATTAATAAGGAGTGGATTTAAAATTCCTGTTGTTATTTTAAAGGTCAGCCAGCACATACAAGCAGCATATCAATGACAGGAGTTAATCATTTAGCTATCAGCAGATAAAAGCATTAACTCACATGATATACAGGGACAGCATCACACTGACAATCGTTTTCCTTGAGAAAGCAATATTAAATTGTCCTATGGGTCCAGCTACCACAATCAAGTAGTGGAATCAAATGTGAGCTTGCAATCATATAAGATGTTTCCTGACAAGTAAGTTCATGTGTATCTTGTGATAATTTCACACACTTGTGGTAAATGAAAAGCACTCTGCGCATCCTTCATTAAGGAACAACAGCCTTTAGTTTACCAGTATACACTGGAGAACTGTGACAGCAACTTCACAACTCAGTTTTTCCTCCTGATAATTTGTTATTCTACCTGCGTTCAAAGAATGTCTTGATAACTCCTCCCCTCTGGTAAGACAGGATTGAGTAGATGCTGCCATTTTGTCAATATCTGGACAAAAGTGAGAAGACCTCTTAAATTGCACAGCTCTTGGAAAAGGAACTATGGGTTATTTACTTTCATGTTCTTTCTACTTCAGGACGCGGTCTGAAAGACTGAGAATAAACATCCTTATGCATTAACAGTATACTGCCTGTTTGACTTGGTCAAAGGTTTCTTTGGTCAATATTTTAAAAACCAGCTAAGCAATCCTCTTTTCAGAAGGTGATAAATACTGGTTGAAAAACAGATCAGGAAAGGTATTTGAAGCCATAGATGTCCAAGATGAAAAACAGAAATCCTGAAAAATAAAGGCTAGTTTTCTGGCGCTACCTCAAAATCTATGTGGCCAACAGGAGATTTGATTTTTGCGATACAGGGCATCACATGATTGTCATTGCCTACTTGCTGTCATCTGTTCCAGTGGTGAAACTCATTCCTTGGATGGGACAAGCAGCAATACTGACATTGCTCCCTACAAAAATAGCATCCTTAAAAGCTAGCTGAGATTTCATAGGAATCCTGTCAGCTTCCTGAAATTTACATTCCCAGCCACCCTTGGCAATACTTAAGCCAATTCTCTTTTCAGGGGTAATAATAATAATAATGGCAAAGTAACAATAATAATCATAATTTTCTTTTCCATTCAAATCATGACATAAAAGTTGCCAGAATAGTCACAAAACCTTGCAGAAGTGATGACTTTAAGGAACTTTATTTGGCATGGAAGTTGAGATATTTTGAGAAGAAGGATGGTAAGAAAATGAGAAAGGAATTCAAACCACTGCATGACAACACAGACCTGTGCAAAATGCACCAGTGAATAATTACAGGTGTGAACTTATACAGAGCAAGCACAAACTGAAAGCTTTCCCTTTGATGATTTGCTTTCCTGTGTGACTGGAAGGACCTGACTTCATGTTTCCCCTGAAATAATCATTTAGTCCTTGAAGGACTGGGTCAAAATCCCCTTCCCATTCTGCCCTGGTGCCACTGTTTGCCCACAGATGCTGGCATATCCAATGGGTGCTGCATCGAATGGAGCTCCTCATGTTTCCCCCCAAAAAGGGGGAACTTGAACTCTGCACAGGAGACGAGCATGATAACTCTAATATGCCATGCTTTTCCACACCAACAAGTAACATCTGCAGTGGAAAGGGTGACATGAAAGAATGGAGTGCGAGAGACTGTTTCATGAAAGCAAAAACCTGCTGAGAAGGAAGTGTTTAAGATGTGTAGAAGGACACTGTCAAATTACCAGGACTTGCTATTACATCTATTACAAAATTATAATAATACAGAGGGGACTTCTTTCTGCTAAGGAAATTACTTGCTATATTGCTAACAATTAAAGAAAAATAAAAACTATATGACAGACACAGCAATTCAAGCATCTAATAAGCTTTGATAAACAGCTTCTGTTGAGCTTGTGCAAATACAGATTAACTTTAAAAATGCTATTATCCCCAGCAGACAGATGTTCAACTACTGAAGTCAAGAGACAATTACGAATAGTGGATTGCATGTTGAGTGGTACTGAAGGGTTGTCAGTGAAGATAGACCCTGAGGATTTCAAATAGCTCTCCCTATCTCACTCCATGCCAGAAGCCTCTTTTTGACAAATCTGCATTGCATTTGAAGGAACAGAGAGGAAGTACCTTACCCACTCAGTCTCTCCTGGGATGTGTTACACTCATAGGAAGATACATGGTTTGCTCATTTGTTCATGAGGTGGTCATGGCTTGAAGCTGATCTGATGCAACCTGAATGGTTTCTGTAGCTTTAGTCACTCAATGCAACTAAATGCTCACAAAAAATTTGAATCTTGACTGTCAGGCTGTACCTCTTCTTTCTCAAGCTTTTCTTTCAAAGCACAAAGAATAATCCTTGAGTCACAGAATTTCTTCTGTCCAGGGTAAATGTTCAGTCCATGGACCAAGTTAGGAAACAAAACCCACTTATCTGTTGTAGTGAAAAAGCTTATAGCCTTCCTATATGCTTAAAATTATGATACAGACCTTGTGGTACTTTCCCTAGTAATAATATATATAATAGATAATTACAATGGCTCTAGGAAAAAAACAAAGTTTCAATTACTTCTCCTGGTTTATGGGGTTTTTTTCAGTTTTGAAATTTTGTGAATTGGAAATAGTTAAGTCATCTCTAACCTTAGTTTTTGGTCTTGTCTATGTGCTCTGCAGTAGGCACAGAGGCTGACAAAGAGTTCTGAAAAGATAGATGAGGAGATTAATTTGCTAATGATTAATTAACATATTAATGTATAGGGGGAAAAAGGAAAAAGAAAGGTCATGTATGCCTGAAATCCTGTCTTAAACCCTAAATTTTATACAAAATTAACCTGTTAACATCCAGGCAATTGCTGTATTAAGAAAAAAAAAAAAGTTAAAACATTACTATTTGTTCCAGTTCTTCAATGTCCTGAATTATTAGTGGAAGCTGAAGAAGAATGAAAAACTGAGCCCCAGACGGTGATGAATATTTCTATGAGAAGTGCTAGGCAATTGGAATAAATCATTCTGAAAAGTGGGGAACGTGTGAAACAGGCAACAAATAACTGGAGGGCACTTTTTTGTTACCAGTCTGTATGAAAGTCTGCTTGTAACCATGGCAACTGGAAGGCCACATTTACAGCACTGCTACCAACAAATATTGAAGAGTAACTTACAGCACTTTTCTCATTCAAGCGATGTTGGCTGCTTTCCCTGCTGTGCCCTATAGACATGTCCTCTGGCACCTGGCTCCTCCCTTCACATGGACAACCTGCAACAGGGCCAGTTGAGCCCTGCAAGTTTGCATTCCTCACTTTTGCCAAGTGCACTGGCATTCAGCATTCCGTTTTTCTCCATTTTTCTCACTGTTTACTCAGTTTTCAGTAATAACGCTGAAGTTTTACAAAGCAGTCCAGCTAAACCCACATGGGACAGGAGGATAATTCTGATCTAATGAAGGAGGAATGTCATCTAGAAGAGCAATGAATAATGTGATAATCAAAGGTCAAATGATGCACTGAGATGTTCATGCACACCTGCTTTTGATCACTGTACCAAAGCATTCTGGAATGCTTTGGAACAAACATTCTGGAAAAAAAAAAAGGTAACAAAAATATCCGTTTCTTTTCATTTTTTGTCCATAAACTCCATAAGTGATGTCTGTATCCAAATCTTAAATTAAACTACTACAAGTACTTTGTGTGTAAATATGCATCTTCTAAAACATACGTAATTATTTTAAATTTTAGTTTAATTCTGAACTCCATATTTTTCTGGGTTTTTTGGTGGTGGTGCTGGTCTTTTTCCTTGTTGTCCTGGAACACTATGTATCATAAACCACTACCATTTTCATCAAACAACCCTCCAAACAACAAAACTGTGAGTAGAACCCATGTCCCTGGCAATCTGCATTTAGAGGTTTTGGTTAGTGGAGTGGAAGTAATAATGTGTTTCTGTGATAATGTATATATATATATCTTGCAGCCAGCTGTTTTGGTCAGGAAAAAAACTTGCACTACACCAGACATATTTGCCATAGGCACTTTATTTCTATTTACAGACATAAAGAGAAAAAAAGAATTTTTTACAGGCTGATAACTTTTGGATAGCATAGAGATTCTAATACCATGTTTTGGAAAATGGAGAATTATGCAAGACCCTGAGTAGAAAGGGACCCACAAGGATCATTGAAGTCCAGCTCCTGTCTCTGACAGGATAGCCACTAGAATCACACCGTGTGACATAGAGTATATAAAGGATCACCATTGTTTTCATTTTCTGGCATAGTACATTGAAATTACCTGTATTTGATTTCGTGTGAAGTCATAAAAGCAAATTAATATGAACAATTGCTGCTTAGTACTATCATTTATTATTCATAGAGAATTTTAGATCTTTCTACTGCATGAATTTTTATTAACATCAAATTTTTTGTCCAGAAGGAAATTTCCTTTATAATACAAAATTTCTTATAATGTGATAGTAAAAGGGAAAAAAATTATAATAATTCTTCTGATTTATTCACTAACATTTATCAATAGCTGTAATATTTCATTAGAGATCCAGTGCACAATATTTATTCTGCATGGGTTCTCTACACTTGTTATTGTACCTATGTTTGCCTCTCTGGTATAGAACCTATTGCTTAATTTTGTAGGAAAAAAATAATAATATTGCAATGTTTTAAACAGATGTCAAATTCACAATAATTTGTGGTAGTTTTTTTACCTGAATGGCAAGCAGATTCCATAAGCCCATCTCTCTCATTTGCTTTTTTGCTCTAGAATTTCCTCAGCATCATGTAATGCTCACATTTGGCATGGATAAGAATCTATCAACAAAAATATTGGTTTTTAAATCTTAATTTGAAGAGAAATTGCTCTGAGTTAAGAAGCACTTGCTTCAACAGTTAGAAATTCCACCCTCAAAGTCAAATATACTGGTTTAAAAATGCTTTCAGTTCCTAAATGCTGATTTGATAAAAACAACATGAAAGAAGGAACTGTGATTTTAATTTTCAAGGAGATGAGGCCTCGCAGTTGGTGTGGATTTAATTTAAAATATTGAGTTTTCACTACTTTGGGGGTCCAGGCTGTGCTGTTTTCTATAATTGCCCTGATGGACAATTATCTAGAACTAAAGAATGCAAAATACTTGAAGGAAAGCAATGAACCCAAGTTAATGTCAAAATCATTAAATTCCCAGCTGGGAGGAAGAATCACTCTCTTCCAGTTCCTGGAAAAGAAGTCAAAGCTACCACAAAGTGCAAGTCTTCCAATTGCCTGAAATGAATAACTAGACCTTTGCCATGTCAAGAGCTATGAAGGACAAATGCAAACTGCGTACTCCCTGAAATATTTGGATTTGGGGGATAGTCACAGTTGGTATGGGGGCGCAGTTTTTTGATCTGTTTTTTTTACAGGAGAGCTGCTGAATGGCCTGGGAGACATCCTGCTGGAGACACTCTCACTCTTCTATCCCAAGCACTGCCTGCTTCCCACCATGTTCTATTGGTGGCTCTTGGGAGTTTGCAACAAGATATAGCAGCTCTCTATAAATGAGCATGAAAATGCTACAGGCCCGGAAAAGCGCCCTCCCTCAATGGATACTGTGTGTGCAGAGACTTCAGTTCACCTGTTACTCAGACACAAGCGTAACATGAATGACATATTGAGCGTTAGGCTGTTTGTTGAATAAAGACCCTGCACTATTAGATTAAAAAACGTTTTTTTTTTTCTTCTGAATACCAAGACTTTGATTCTTACTTGTCAGCCTAGCTCACTGAAAGGATATGTACCTCTACGTACAATCGGGCGGCTGACGTCCTTTTGTATCATTTTTATTTTTCTGTTTCTGAATGGGAGCCGGCCGGGACATTGCACAAAAACATTTCTGTCTCCCAGCTTCCTATTTCATATGACTGAAGCAATGAGTTCAGCACAGCATGATGGAGAAAGGGCAGATTGAACAGATGATTCAGAGGTGAGATGAGGACAAACGAATGTTTGAATTGGGGGTGGGGAGGGGGTGGCACTCGAGTTAACTTATATGAGGCTTTCACAAATGATTTTTTTTCTTATGTTCAAACTCAGCTTGCTTTTCTGAGCATGAGACAATTGCTGGAAAATTTGTTTGCAGCTATTTTAATAGTTAGCAACAACAATTCATTGTATTAATTCCACACAACTACTACTTTTTATCATTGATGTTAAATAGTTTAGTTGAACACATGCTATATATGTCCTCATTTGGTTGATTTATACATATTTACTATATTCTGTACCAAAATAATATGGAAAATGCATTTTCTTTGACTCAACAGAGAATTTAGTAGTAAACAGCTCAGAATAATTACCTAAGACAGGTTTATCTGCTTCATAATGAAATATTCATGGCCAGATGTAAAAATAAATATCACTACTGCAACATCTTCTTTTGATATCTAGGACATTACCTGGGAATTTTTTGAGCAAGTATTTCCTTGCACAAGCTTAAGTAACATTTCTACCTGCAGTAGTGTGCTAAACAGCTTTGTGTGTGGTGCCATCCTGCACTAATCAATCCTCTTGGGTCCAGTTATTATTGTTATTATTATTATTCTCATCACTGACTTTTGTAAAACAAAGGCAATGCTTGCTGGTGAGCAGGGATTTGATGTTTGAGCCCTGTACAAAACTTGCACAATACTCAACATCTTACACCTAAATGTAAACTTAGTACAAGACAAACCTCTTTCTTTCTTGAAAGGCAGTCTATTATACAGGCACCATATGCTCAAACTAAAAGGAACAAAGTTAGAAGTTACATGGGGAAAAAAATTTTAAAAGGCTGCCTAGTTGTCAGAAGAATATTAATTCTGTATGTTGCATTTTGCTGAAATTTGTATGCAATATTAAATTGCATGTTTACATCCAGATGTAAATAGCACACTCAGTAGGCGGTGAGATGTCCCATGGAGAGCATGGAGGTTTGCAGTGGGCTGCTTAGAAATAGTGGGCCAATTCCCAGCTGGAATAAGCTAGAGTAGATCCTAGTGAACTTTACATCTGCTGCATGTGTCCTAGAGATCATACAGCTCCAAGCATTTGCACAGACCAGTGACAGGAGACAGCATGAGAGTAGAACTAACTTTGGTTGATTCAGTGCAGATATTATTATGTGAATAGGGAATACAATTATTTTTCCACTATTATTATATTGTTAATAATGGTGAATTATTGTTCTTATTATTTTTATTGTTATTTTTAAAGCAAAAGCCAAGGTAGACAAAGCCTAGGCGTACAATATGCCCCATAGGTCAGCTTCTGCCAGGGCATGAGTTTTCATGGCAGCACTGGGACTGGGCTTAGCAAATACAGAACAGCTTTGTCCTGCACACATGTATCATCAACCTGTGCTTGTGGCATGCTCACCTTCTGGAGCACCAGTGAGTTGTTAGTGGCACTCCTCTTGTGTCACATTAAGGCTGGAAATTATTTTATGCTTTTCTTGTGGGCTCCACCTAAACCTACTCAGATGACACCTGAAGCAAGATTTGCATCCTTCTCAGCCCAGACATTGCAGGTATGTAAATCACCTGAAGGCTCAGTGTGAATAATGCACTCCCCTTCCTTCTGGCCATCAACTGGTGAAACAGGGATCAGAAGGAGCCCAGTCTTTCCAAGTGGAGTTTGCTTATTCAGTACATCAGTGAATTGCGAGCCTATGTTTATAAACATGCTCAGAGTAGCAAGCTGTCATCATCTCAGCCTTAGTAAATACCAGAATCTGATATTCTAACTCTGATAAGAGGCACCTTTATCCACCAGTCAGTTTTGTTTGAATTCAGAATGGTTTTTTTCAGATATAGCATAAATTATATACACTGTTACTCTTGCACAACTAAGCATGTCAGACTCTAACCCAAGTTTCACTAACAATCTGCTGATAATGAAATAGAAAAACACTTCTTTCAGATGTACATTAAATTGTCTTTTTTTGGGTGAAACCAGTTGGCCACATAACTGTGTAATGCTCAAGTCTCATGGGAGGCTAGAAACATATTTTGTTAAATGCTTCTACATATGTTAGAGGAGATTTGCGCTCATTAATTAGCACCTTGAGAGGACTATTTCAAGAACATGTGTGGGAGTGGTCTACTTAATTAGAGACTATCAGAAACCTTAGATCAACATAGTTCGGATATACATTAATTTTTTGATGTCTATTATTTCATCTAGACACAGCATTTACTGAAATACTTGACCTAGTTCTCAGCTTCAGAATCTGAGGCTACAGGGACTCTTCATATCTCAGCCAATTTAGCAGGCTGGATATTATACAGTTATCAAGACCATCAAGATTAAGAATAGAAATTTTTTTTTTTAAATTAAAATATTGTGATCTAGTAGACTGGATAGCAACATCATATTTCCATTATGAACCTGCAAATTAAAATTAATTAAGAAGTGGAAGGTAGATCATTAATAGTGACCACAGATATTCTTTTCACTGTTTTACTTCCTTTTTTTTTTTAAATTAATTTGCTGTAGTTATTCCTTTTGCTGGCAGTGAAGAATAGATGAGCACCTAATAAATTTTAGAGTGCAATAGAAATCTGGTACAAATAAACCTTCTATGTTTCCTTCCCTCCTCCTGAAAAGAGGATAATTCATACAAGGGATTTCAACAGATAGAAAAGTATAATAAATGAGACTGTATGTTTCTCAAGTCAGATTAACCAAGGTCTCTATCATAGTGATCTAGTTTTTAGGTTAGTGTCTCAGCTGATGGCCTTAGAGGTATGTCACTCTATATTTCAGTGAAACTTTCAGTGCTGTGAAAGAACTTGCCCTTTTTACTCACCAATCTTTTAATTTTCTCCTTGGTTGTTTCCTATTCCATATTCTATTTCTATGCAATCATTTTAATAAAAGCAGTAAAATGTGTGAAATTATAGAATAGTAAGAAGAAATTATAGTAGTGACACACTAGTCAGTATTAGAATTTCTTATCTTTATAAATAAAAAAATAAATTTATTGTAGAGTGGATTAGACACCTGAGCAGGAAACTCTAGTCCAGGATAAGCAAGCACAGGCTTTTTGCTGTTCCAACACCATTGTTACAATAAATTCCCTGCTCATGTATCCTGCTTCTGTGTTAGAGCCCTGCATGAAATGTTCCCTATTTCTGCTCCCAGTTTGTGTTGGTTTTGTGCAGGTCCAAAGCCATTCATTGTCAAGGAAGAGTACTTTTGAGGTAGGATCGTGCAAGGTGCACATGATGTGTGTGGAAGGATGTTGTTTTAAAAGCATTCAGGAAATTATCCTCGAGACATGGAGGCAACTTCAGATGGAGCAGATGGGGAGAGAGGAGAGTGGCGAGGAAGGGAAAGAAGATATACAGGAAGGATGTGGAGGCTGATTTCTGGCTTCCTGACTCTAACATCCCCACAGAAAAGGCTTTACTCCGTGTCCTACTGCACACAACATTTTAAAATTCCATATTTCTCTAAAATTAAAACATTTGTGAACACCAAATCTGAGAAAAATCTGCTGCGCTGTCCATCTTCTCAGACTCTTGTGGACATGCTTTCGCAAAGGAAGCTTATTCTCATGGGTAGTGTTTATATAGGAAAACCTTTATCATAACTACAAAACTAAATCTTTAATTTATACAAGAAATCAGAAGATAACAGATTTTTTAATTTCTCTTCCTATTTTCTAATTAGTTCAGTTATTAATTTGACTAAGTGCCATATTCAGGGGCATTTAAGGAATCCTGCTTCCATTTTTTGGTCAATTTCAGTTAGAGAGACTGCAAACTTATCAGAAGATATTTCTTTTCAGTCTGGCTCTGCACAACATAAATTCATGAACACATTTTTTTCTAAGCACTGGGTTCAGACTTTTAAGGAAAGTTTTATGCCCGGTAAGAAATCAAGCTCTTAACCACCTATTGACTTGGAAAATTTCTAAGAATTAATCAAATGGATTTTTGGATGGACTTGAATCCAGAGCAAACTGGTTTTGACTCACAGCTCCATCATTTCTGTTCACAGCAGTTATGTCTTCTTAAACAAGGATATGATTCAGTGATTTTATAGAAGCCTATGAAAGTTCAGTTAACTACACAGATATCTGTTAGGGTAATGGGCTAATCTAGACTATCAGCGTGTCATTAGAACCAAAAACCAGAGAAGTTTTAATAACTTAAAGAAATGATAGCCTTATAAAATCATTTTGGTTGGATAAAACCTTCAAGATCACCAAGTCCAACTGCAAACCTCACCGTGCCAAGTCCACTGCAAGAAGGACTCAAAAAAATCTTGAAAACATGAAATACATTATTGATAATCTAATGGAAACTTTGAATGAAATGAAATGAAACAAAATAAATAAAATAAAATAGTTATGAGAATATTTGTAACAGGTTATTTGAATGTTAGTTACATAGGACAGTAAAAATACTTATGTGCTCATATCTATTCCTAGCCAACAAACATTGCAATCTCTTAGATGTGTTTCTATAACCATAAATTTTGTAGTAAAAAACCTCCAACTAATGTAGTGGGACTTTTTTCCTTAGTCTTAAATGCTAAAAGTAGAAAAAAGATAATGCATAGAATATGGAAACCAGGCTAAAGGAACAGCAAAGAGATACAAGGGGACAAACCTCCAGGGTGAATTTTTGCTAGAGAAATATTTGTTTTAAAATAGGTCCACTTTGCAGCAATTCTTTGATAACTGTTGTCGTTACTAAGTGTTTATAACAGAGTCCAAGAATATCAACTCAGAACTGAAGTACATGCACAGTTTTTAAAAAACTCCTGTCCCTCTTTAAGGTGTTTACTATCCATTCTGTCAGATGGCTTGAGGGGTAAAGAGACAAATAGAATAGAAATAAAAGAAGAGAATGACGTGATGATATGAAAAGGTTCAGCAGAAAGGGGGTGTGTCAATGCCCATGTCACTTCTTTTGTACAGACACATTGAAGTTATAGCTCTGCTTCTTTGCTGAGTGGTACTCAGGAGGAACAAACCCTTTTTTCTGTTGCCACATCTTCTCTATTAACCTAAACAGTAGAGAAACTAATTTAAATTTTTTTGAATCTTGTATCAACCTAGATATAAGTGTTGACAGAAAAAAATACTCTTTTTTTGTGTAGGCTCTTGTTCCACAACTGTAAAGCATGGAACCATGTACTGTGGCCAGCTGTTGGTCCTCATAATGTGAATACAGATGATTATTACAAAGCTTCCAAATTATCAAGGCACTGTATCATATATTGTATTATTATGTATTAACATATGCAGTAATATATGTAGCAGTGCACATGTCCATAAAATATGATAATCACAAGAAAGCATTTCTGCTGAATATACTTCTTTGCATGTATCTTCAGTGTGATACAAGCAATTTGAAAAGAGCTCTGATGCAATGCCTCACTAAAGAATATGAAAGAAATGGACAAAAAGTATGCAGAAGTGCTGTAGAATATTTTACAGATAACTGAGTATTGAAAATTGCTAAGTTATCCCATTGAAACAGTACCTACAAACATATCCTAGATCTACATCAAATTAGAAGTAGGCTATCTGACCTATATCCCATCAGATGAAGAAAAGGTGGCATCTCACATTATACTCTAAATATCCCCCCTGAAAATTGTAGACATGATTTTTTTTTTTTTCCAAGCCCACCTTTTCTTAACCCAAACAATGACAAGGTGGAAAAAATGTTAATGGAAGACATATTTTTCCTGCTGACTTACCACTTCTTCTGAGTATTGGTAAACTGCTTACTGATTACTGATTGAAGGGACTGGCCTGCTGCATGCTTGCAGGCTTGGAATTAGTCAGAGGACACCTAGGATAAGAACTGGGAATGCTTTCTGGTTTTCTGTGCCTCTGAATTAAAGCAAGTAAAAGTTCAGTTCATATTGTTCCTATTTAATACCCATCAGGATGAGACACAGGTAAGAGGTTTTCCAGCCTGAAATGCCTAATACTAAAGACAAAAATCTGTTTGCTGCCGCTTCTTTTTGAACTGAACATGGAATTATTTGCACATCCCTAAATGGATCAGACCACATCATACCATGTATGCTTCCCTTGATCTAATCAGAACTGATTAATTTTTCTCTCTCCTGCTGTGGCACATGTTTTATCCAGACATTTAAGATATTATATCTTTAATGCTTATTATTTGATTAATGGGATTAACTGAAAGCTAATAAAAAAAGCGTCACTATCCACTTTCTTCACAGATCCTTCATATGACGAGAAGAAAATGTTTATTCTACTTTAAATGAATAAACACCTTCTTGGAGTAGTCTACCTCCATAGCTCACTGACTGGGCATGACTAAGAAACTCACTTTAGAAAGAGATTAGATTAGATCCTTAATCAAAGCAGTGTGGAGGCAGTGATTGGATCAATAAAGGAACAAGCACACAACAGGGTTTAGATCTGACGAGTGAGGAGCAGGTCCCTTGATCCCACATCCTTCTCACACATTTCATAAGGACATGAGTGAGCCTGAGGGGGCAAATAGTCTCCATTTTCTCTGACCATTAGAGGTGATGGTGATATATGGGGGAACCCATGGGCTCCACAAGTTCTTCAGAGGTAGGTGATGGGTAAACCCTTGAATGGTTCATTAGAGAAACAGCCCAGAATCATGTCAAGGATTTGAACCTCTACTGTGCATTTTCATCTGTCCTCTCTTTCCTCCTCATAGCAAGGAGTGTGGGATTCATTACCAGGATGATTCATTCCCTGACTGCCACAGGGTTCAGTGCATGGCAAAAGGGCACTTAGATGCCTGAACGGGAAAATTAAATATTTCTGGGAGGTTTCTCTTCATAACATCAACACTAATGAAAATGTTGACCCACCACTTGGAATGAATTTCTGCAATCTTTTGTTTTGTTTTGTTTTCCTGCATGTTACCATCCTTGATCCAGTACTGCAGACATGCCTTCAGAAAATAAACTATTTTATTAATACTCTTTTCTGAAATGACTGAGCATGGAAAACTGTAACTGGAAGAAAATAAAAATACTTCAGAATATAACTAAAGTTTTCTCTGAAATACTGTGGACCAAAAGATGTTTTGATTTATGACAAACACGATGGGATCTAATGAAGCTTGGTATTGAAATTGAAATGACAGTTGTATTGTATCCAGACTACTCTGAATACCTGTTGTACCTTGGCTGAGAGGTCATCTTATCAACTTGACATATACAAAGTATTAAAAGCAGTACTCAGAGTAGAAAACTGGAAGCCTCCTTGGATTTTTCTGATTGTTGCCAAAGGATACTTGACACTATCTTCATAACTTCTGCTCCAGTGAGAGAAGAATACTTTATCAAGATTTATCTCAAGTACCAAGGACCTGTCTAGAGTACTCCTGATTCCTAACAATAAAATGTAATTAAAGCAAAGTTTTATGAACAGGTACCACACCTTTGGCATCCAGCAAAATAACATTGTTCAGAGGGTTCAGAGTGAATCAAAGTAGAGCATTTAAAATGGAAGCTGATTTGTAATATTTTCTGTATCAATTATTGCAGATATATTTACTTTTATGATAAAGGCCCTGTTTCATACTTCACTACATATGTAAAGGGTGTTATACACTTATATAACCATGTAAGTTCCAATAAGAGAAATAGATTTTTTTATTAAAAAAGTGTTGCATGCAATTCCAAGTTTTGAGCATTTTTTAAAGCTTTAGTTGCCATATCAATGGGATGATGACAGGTATAAAGAAATAGATAACAGAAAGAAAAAGAATTAGAGTTATTAAAAAGAAGAATTTTCTTATGAATCCACTTGCACAAAGAATCTATTCTGTGGGAAGAGCATCTGGATATTGGCAGGAAAAAAACATATGGTAACGTATTTGTAAGATAGTGAAATACATATTCCTTTAAATATGTTGAAAAATATGGCAGATAATTTTTATAAATGTCTATAAATATTTATTAATGAAATACATTAAGACATATACTTGTCAAGTGTGCGTTTTGTCTTTGAATAAAGAATGCATAATGTGAAATGCTTAGCAGTCTTACTAGATGACTCAGAGGAACAGGATATCTGAGCAGAATGTTAAGTGTGTGGCTTCCGTTGATTTCAACAAGAGAAGGATTTTCATTTTTAAAGTACGGAAGCAATACTGCATTGTTTCTGAAACTTATATTGAAAAGCATCATCCGTTAGTCACCCTCACACTGGCGCTCTTCGTTGCATCCGGAGTCTCAGTAACTATCCAGACAGACAAAAAGGCTCTTTTCAAATTTCTTCCTTAGGTATCCAAAACTACGGTACTCCCAATTGGTTCTGACTGATATGTCCCTTTTCTGCTGGGAAACAGGCAGTTTATCTTCATCCCTACCCAAAAATAGCGAAGAGAGTGGCAAATGAAAGGAGTATGGAGAGACGGTTATTTACCAATTTGCCACTGTAGTGGGGAAGTGTTTTTCTGTGGGATACTGACTGCCAGGGTGATTTGTAGATTAAGCTAAAGTTAATTAGTCTATCTTTGATCTCTGTAGAGACTGCTTAGAAATAAATGGCTACTCCTTTTCACTCAAAACAAGCTAAGTAAATATGTTCCTCTGTTTGTGGTTTCTTAAGGCTGAATGTAAGAAAAAGATCACCAAATAATCTTGTCACACATCAAAACAATAAAGGCATTCTGAGATAATTGTCCCTGGGTTTCTCTTTCTGTCTCAATAGGAAAGATTGAAATCAGACATGCATTAGAATTTATTAAAATTTTCTAACTCTCATGACCCAATATGAATTTCTGAATTTCAGATGTCTGCATTCAAGGAGGTCACCTCAGCTTAGTAAGTGTTGGGAAAAGGATGGCTCTTAGCTCTTGATCTATCTCTTTTAAGACACATAGATATCCAACAGTACTATTCTTTATTCGCTGGTTTCTGTCCTTTTGGGTAAGATTGGGGAACAGATTGTACAACAGCAAAGATCCAGAAGCAAATGAATGAAACGGTGGTATGAAAATCAAGGCTGAGGAAAATCCACAAGGAAATATGTATTTCTATTTTTTGAGTCATATTAAAAAGATAAAAACTTGAAAATAATCCAAGAACTAAAGTATTTTCATGAAAAATATTACCAGGTTATATTACTTATAATCCACCAGAGTAACTGGAGCAGACAGCCTTAGCAAGTTGTCTGGAAGTTTTTTGTTAATTACTTCCTTCACTCTGCTGTGATCTGGGGGGAGAGATATGCACACACAAATCATGACTGACTTGTTGCTAGAAATGAAAATGCCTTCTATGCATTCAAGTGCTTTTAGGTGAAAGACTCCACATAGCAATAGAAGACACTCGGAAATATGCCTAAGAAGAAAGGAAACTTAGTCATCAGCCTTCCCTTTCCCTTTCCCTCATTCTCCTTTTACCTTTATCCAGATTTACACAAACTTTAATGTTTCTATGGCTTTTGGATGGGACAGTTTTATTCATAGTAGTTTATGTACGGTATTATATTTTGGACTGGTGGCTGAAACAGTACTGATGTTTTAGTTGCTCCTGAGCAGTGCTTATGCTGCATTAAGGGTTTGTCTCTTTCTCACTCCATCCCACCAGCCAGCAGGCTGGGAATGTACAAGGAGCTGGGAGAGGACACTGATGAGACAAGAGACATTGACTGATCAGAGGGATATCCCATGCCATATGATGCTGTACTCAGCAGTAAAAGCTGGGAGAAAGAGGAGGAAGAGAGAAAATTCAGAGTGATGGTGTTTGTCTTCCCAAGACACTGCTAATGTATGATGGAGTCTGGCTTTCCTGAAAATGGCTGAACATCTGGCTGTGTACGAGGAGCACTGAAGGAATTCCTTGTTTTGCTTTGCTTGTGTGTGGCTTTGCTTTACCTATCAAACTGTCCTTATCTCAACCCACAAGTTTTCTCACTTTTACGCTTCAGATCCTCTCCCCCATCCTGGTGTAGAGGAACGGGTAAGTGGTTTGGTGTGGCTGAGCTGCCTTCCCAGGTTTAACACTCAACAGTGTTCTAATCAGACCATCTTGAATGGTGGTTTAACCATGTAGAATATTCCTAAATTTTTTTTTTTTTTTTTTTTTTAGCTCCCTCGAAACTTAGCTTGTGTTCTGGAATTATACTATCATGCTGAATTTTAAGTATGAAAATTGCATAGAGGAATATTCTTTATGTACAGCAATTAATTTTAAAATTAATTTTGAACTTCATTATCTTGACAGATTTAATTTTCAAATATAATTAATTAATCACTTGCCAAAGACAAGTGATTTTTAGTTTAAAGCCATTAGAAATCTGAAAACGTGTCCAAGGCCAATATAGTATAGTAATTGATCTTACTTTTATGACACTTAAAATACACGCTAAAAGAAAAACTTCACTGGGGAAAAAAAATTTCTTCCCGGCTATAACCACATGTCACCATTAAGAAGTTTCTGAGTTCTTTTTATAACCTTTTAAAAGAAATCATGGAAATGCTGATACACCTCAAGCGAATTGAGCGCACAAAACCTTAAGTGAATGGTGTTGTAACTCTCTGGAGTGGCCTTTGCTTCCTCACATGTCACTCCTAGCTGGTAGTGACAGCTGTCATGTGGGGAGCAGTGTCCCAGAACAGAGAGGAGCCTCATCACAGAGCTTCAACCCCTGTCCCTGGTCCTACCTGGGAAAGCAATTGCTTATGAGATGCTAAAAAGCAAGAAAAATGCATAGATGTGGCTAAAAGCATGTATTCCTAACTGACATAAAAAACTTTATTTGCTCTTCTACATCAGTTGGGATTAGGTGACAGGCTCCACATGGCAGTGGAAGCCAGAAGGAAATATCCCTGACAAGTAGGAAAAAGTAAAAAAGTAGGAGAAAGCATGGCCAGTGGAGTGGATTGTAAAGGTGCCATTTCCAGCCATGTTCTAAATGGATAAAAGCAAGATTAGCTTACGTTTGTCAAGGTAAGGAAAGTACATTTCCACGATTGAAAAGTGAGCTGGCAGAGTGCACACAAATTTCAGTTTCGTGGATGGTTAGAATAGGGTGCATTTGAGGCTGAAGTTACATTGGAATCACTAGTAGAGCAGTGTAATTTAGTTTCTTGGAAAGGTACATTGCACCTCAGCCAGCTCACTGAAGTGCAACGTGGCAACCTCCCACGTCAGCACGGTGATAAGTGAGGGGGCACCAACCAAGTGTTTGCTGAACATAACACATTGCAATTATACTCAGCTATCTTGGGGGGAAAAGTTGAGTCTCCATATTGGGCTGTGGGAAAACAAAAACAGAATTATATTCTGCAGCTGGTATTTTCTGACTCACTTTCCTTTTCTTTCGCAACTCCAAGAGTGGGGATTCCACTGAATCTGTATTTCAGGCCTCCTGCTTAACAAATTAAAGGGTAAGTGGAAAAGCTGCTGTGTATCTTGAAGAAAAACTTTTTCATTTTTTTCTTTCAAGTACTGCAACACACATTGCAATAAATTAACAATAGAGATTTTTTGTGTTCCAATGGTCGTGGGTTGTGGTTAGGAAGACATGGTGAGTCCCTGTAACAGTGTCCTGAAAGCCTTCACAAGTCCAGGGAATTCCCCAGGGCTAATCCACATCCTTGGAAGCAATTCATCAGGAAAGGAAAATAAATTTACAGGCTGATGGGTTCATGATTCTTTTTCATTCACAGGAGAGGACACAGAAAGGTGGCTGTAGAGATATTAATGTATGTGTTCGTGGGCTGTTTTAAAATAAGTCCATCCCACAGGAAAAACCAGCATGGCTCCAGCTGTGAGATGATGAGTAAAAATGTATATTTGCAATTGCTACCATCAGATTACAAGCACAATACAGGCCCTGGAAAGTATGCAGACCAGGTTTTGAAAGAAGGTAAATCTGAATTTACAGGAACATGGGGCATGGCCATGAGGATTGACAATGCTGTGAGAAGAACAAGAGTGATATAGATACATGCAGCAGAGGAAGGTTTGTTCACAGAGACATCACACAGTCACTGCTTCCCTTTCTGCTTTGTCATGCCACAGTCAGATGAAGGCATCTTGGGGGAGAGATGCTGCAGGCTCTTTTCTAGAGATTTTCATCATTTGGTTAATCCCAAAGCACCTCAATAAAAACAGAGTAGATAGCAATACTACAGGGACATTCTGGAATGCAGAACTCTTTGGTCACATACCCTTTAAAGGCAGCTTGGACTCCTCTGCTACAACCCAGCCAGCTGTTGTGCCTTCTGATACGCTGGGCTTTAGTGTGGATTTGCACTATGCTGAAGGATGCAGTAGCGTGAAAGTATTTTATTTTCCTTGTGGCAGTGGATGATACTGCCTTCCTGGATTTCCTACAGACAATTGAGCTCCATAATATATCTTTGCAACTGTCAAAAAATACAGCCTGGATGTTCATGGCTCTGTCACATGGCTCCATGCACAAATCCTTACTTCTGTTTTTGATGGAATCTTACACACAGACAGGTAATATAAACAGGATTCCAGCCCAGCAGCTTATCCAAAAGTGGAGGATGCAAACTCAACTTTCTGTAACTCTTGTCTTTTTGATGCTTACTGCTTGTATGTGTGTTTTCACTCCTCTGCTGCCTCCTTTGTGCTCTTAACTTTTTGTTTGTTTTTAAAAAGTTTGGTTTAGTATGTTACATACACACTGAGGAGATAGAGCTATCTAGCCAGGCCAGTGTTGTGCTAGGATGTGCAGGAAGTATCAGAAGACCTTGATATAGTTTATGCACAATAGCTGTTGCATTTTATTGGTTTGCATTTAATGAGGTACTATTGAAGAATTTGGAAGCATGGCCTTGAGGATCATTTAACATCATGAATCATCCAAATTTAACCTAATTATAGAAGCATATGAAGAAACTAAAAAAGCTCCACATTGGGCTGCAGAAAATAGTTTGCAATTTAACACAAGAAGAAATGTCCGCAGGTGCTTTATGACGAAAGTGACTCAGAGACTCAGCAGAAGAAAAGTTAAGCTGCATTCCAAAAACTGGATACCCATAATGATGTTTGTTTTAACTATTTTCTGAAAAAAATTCGAACAATGAATGCAATTATTTTCTTTATGATATATGAAAAATTATTCAAGATGACATTCAATTCATGTTCATGGGTAAGGATGTGTTAGTAGACTGGGAAGGCTAATACAATTTTTCAATATAATTTTATTTTTGACATGATTTTTGGAAACACAAACCAAGCTTAAAAAAATCTCCATGAAATATTTTGTGATTATATCCCTGGAAGGAGAAACTTCATTGTCAGTGTGTAGCAATGACCTTGAAGGCCTCTTCCAGTGATAATAATCACTGGGTGAGAAGCCTAAACGAAAACTGCCTGTTATGTTTGGGCAGTTTCTAATTTTTTATAACTCCAATTGTGGGTCTATTGTGACAGCCTAAAGCAGTTCCAGGGACCTCAGACAGAATCTCAGGGAAAGGATGGTGGCAGAGCAGGACAAATGGAGTCCAAAGCATGACTGAAATAAAAGCATAAATAGTATATATTTTGATGTGTAAATGGAAATGTGACAACTCGGATATTTGAATCCTTACATAGGAGTCATGTGTCAGCTGTATCCTTGTCTGATTTTAAGTTCTGTCATTCATGATAATCACAATATCACACAGATACTTCAAAGAAGAATTATCTAAAGTGTTACAAGTTTCCAAAGGAAAAGACTGAAAAATCTTACTCAGTTCAGAACAAGATTAAAGTAGAACACACTGTAGTCTTTAAATCTATAAATGGATGCTGCAAAAAGGGAAACAACCCATTCTTCGTTATCCATGGGGAACAGAATAAAAAGCAATAGGCTTATTTAAAATAAGATACATTTCTAATTTAAAGGACAGTTAAGCCCTGGAACAAATTTAGACAAGTGTTCCATACAGGAGAGGTTTTCAGTGCCAGCCATTTGTTAGATAATAGATAATCCCTCTGGACAAATTTTATAATATTTGAAGCACTGCAATTCAGTCTTCACTATCTTAGAAGGATGCTTCTTTTCTCTGTATATCCTTATGAAAAATGTTTAAAGGTATATTTTAAAGTCATGCATAACCAGTCAGAATTATACATACATGTTACTTTGTTTTGCCAAATTTTTTTCTGCAGTGAATTGTTAAACTAGAAAAATGAATAAATTATTTGGATGGGAAAGTAGAACCTTCTGGATTCATATTTTGAGTATTACAAACAAGAGGTTTATGTTTAAATGAAAGTTAAATATGTATGTGAGAGTCAGGGCGTAATATTGGGCAAGATTCCCTAGGTATTTCACAAATACTCAGATTTCTTAGCTTCATGTTTAAATGAAAGTTAAATATGTATGTGAGAGTCAGGGCGTAATATTGGGCAAGATTCCCTAGGTATTTCACAAATACTCAGATTTCTTAGCTTCATGTAAAAGCCTTCTGGGGCATGCTGTCAAGTCAGGAGGGGATGATTTTAACTTTCTGAAGGAATACTCTTTTAAAGTGAAAATAAATGTCATGGAGAAATCATAACAGTTAGTTCATGTCTCAACAAAGTGTATGACCATTGACTCAGCTGTTGTCAGAAAGAAGCACAAAGGAGGAAATGCTGCTAAAAATTTCCAGAAACATCAGCAACATCTTGCAAAGAACTGAAACAAACCAGATCAAGAAATAAATATTTCCATATCATGAATGTTTCCTGTGAATGTTATGTGTATTTATCCTCAGGAGTTCACAGAGATTGTCTGTAAAATGTTGTACACATGATAATGCTAAAGCAGAAGAAAACTATTAAGAAATCTCAGGCAAAAGGGTGAGTCATGTGTTTGCCTCAACTAAAAATTTTGAATCTTTGAAAGTGCCCATAAATATTTAATATCACAGTAATAGGATTCTATTTTTCCATACATTTAAATGAGTCAAGTTTTGGTAGGTTAGCTTTGAACTTGGGAACCTCCAACTTTACCCCTCCAAATTTACAAATAAGTGTGCTGCAGCATGCACTGGATTCCTTGCATAGGAGTCATGTGTCAGCTGTATCCTTGTCTGATTTTAAGTTCTGTCATTCATGATAATCACAATATCACACAGATACTTCAAAGAAGAATGATCCAAAGTTTTACGAGTTTCCAAAGGAAAAGACCCAAAATTCTAAATTTACTCAAAAGTTAATCCTTCAGCATTAAAGGATGGCCTGTAAATGTGTAAGGACTTTTTTCTAAGGCAGCTTTCTCTGCTGCTTTGGATCCTCTTGCCTTCTAGAAGGTGGATTGCTTGTAGTTAATGTTTCTTACCAGTCAGATTTACAACTTTGGTAACAACTGGTTACTGAAGAACTTGCAAAATCCACATTTATTAGTCATCTCACTTTGGTGGAAGTTCAGTTTCAGTTTTCAGTAACATATCTGATTCAAAGCCTAAGCAAAGAACATACAGAAAAACTGTACTTGTCATTCCTTCTCTTAATTTCACCACTGATCTTAGCTTTGTCAAGTCAGATCAAAGCAGATGTCTTTAGGGAAAAGCAATTAAGAAGCAACTCCAAATGTACTTTTGCTTGTTTGTTTGCTTGTTTGTTTGTTTGTTTGTCGGTGTTTTTAGTGTTTTTTTATTTGTTTGGGTTTGGGTTTGATTTTTTTGTTTTTTGGGTAAGACTTCTGAAAAGCAGAAGTGCAATCAGTGTAATCTTTTCTCACACGTGAAAGAAGAAAACAAAAAGACTGGAATCAAGCTGACTTAACAGCAGGGGAAGAAACAGCGTCTTCTCATCTAGTATTTATTGTTGGGTTCTTTGTGACCTCATGCGCTTGGAATGGTATTGTGCCAGAGGTATAATTCTTCCAAATATTAAAAGTTAGTGTATTTAGCTCCTTTTACTACGGTATTTTTCATTGCAGTTCTATGATGGAGATTTTTTACTAAAGAGCAGGAGTAAATAATTTTAAACTATACTTATATTTGGGAAAGAGCAGAAGAGTGTAACTCAGACTGCAGATTGTGACTGTCCAATGTTTAAGAAAACCCTCCTGAACTCAACATTTTCTGGAACTGTTACTTGAAGCAAAGCTTCAGATCTTGTAAAGTGAGAATGTGTGAGCATAGGGGAACATTTTGCAGGTTTATTCTTGAGTGTTTGGTGGATTTTTTCCTTCCTCTGAGTGCGACCTTTTAGTCATAAACCAAACAAAACAGGACCTACAAGCTGAGCACAAAATCCTCGTGATGGAAGCAGTGGCAGAGCAGTGCTAAGGTAGCATAGTCTTGAGTTCAATGAGTATTCAGTAGGAGAGAGGTGCCTCAGAAAGATTGCTGGCTACAGCAGCAGTTAACAAGACTGATTGTACTCCTATCTCAGGGATTTGTGTTTCCATTCTACCTTTTTGACAATAAAAATATTCTTCAGTAGACAAAAGCTGGGAAATCAGTGCTAAGGCAAATCTTTTTGTTGCACTAAGTAAATCAGTCATATATAACATAATCAAGAGGTAATAATGTTATGTATGTTAATTAAATAACAACCATTAAAAAAATAAAATAAAAACAAGATATGTGGACCAAAATATGCATTTTACAGTAAGAGTTAAATAAAGAACTAGTTTTAGCTGAATTTCTAGTTCAGATAAATCTTGTTATTAAATAAAATGTTATACTAGAAAGGATTGTGGAGTGGAGGCCTTCTGAAAAGGATAGTTAAACAATTTTATAGTCCAATGTTGAAACTCCAGTGGTTTTCCCAGATCAGTACCACTCTCAAATGCTGACATCTGTAGCTGAAAAACTGGAGGAAACTTGTAGGTTTACTCTAGTCCTTAAATATTAGAATTGACAGAACTCTGCTTGGGGAGAAGGGAAGGGCTAAATTTAAAATGGGACTAAAGAATATCTTTGGTTTCCTCAGACCCCAAAATTCCAGCCTAAAATCAAACATAGGTGGAAACTGAATGAGTTTTTACACAGCATGTGGGGGCTGCTCACATTGCCATCCAATACTCCATGATAAAATTAATTCTTTACATAATGGCAGGCATTATACTGTAAATGTAAATATATACTAGATAGACATTCTGAGTTACTATTTTACTGATTCTGATTTTTTAAAATACATACTTATGCATGAAAACAAATCAAACCTGCATTTCAGCAAAAAAAAATCAGGCATTTGAGTAGCAAATTATTTTTTATTACAGCGACTTGATACTGTAAAGAAATATTAGCAAGTCATCCTGAGGAGTCTAATAGCAATCAGACTTATGAAAGGAAATACTGGGCATTTTTTGTCTCAAAATATATCTGCTTCATGGTTTGACTTGCAAATTTGATACTTGAAACCAACTTTATGTTCTTTTTTATATGTAGATAATGATGAAAACTTTCTGTTGTTTGGTACTTAATTTGCTATGACAAAATCTAGATCTGTTATTGGGATTTAAAAAGATATGAAGGAAGCAAAATATTCAAACAATACACATTATTTGATTAAGTTAATGTTACTTTGAGATTGGAAGCAAATAGTATTTAAGGTCTAAAACTGTCAAACTAAACTCAAGCAAATTTTATTTTGAATATTTTCCACTTTTATGTAATTAACCTTGTGGCTTCTCTGCCTCAGAAAAAACATCCTTATCTTCAGCACTCAGATGCAAAGAAAGAACAAAACTAAATTCTGACAACCACAAATGGGCTCACATCTTTAGTAGTTTTGAATGTATCAAAGAGTTTTTCTCACAGAGAGCATTGCCCTAATGGCAAAGTAATTTATCACTATAAGGCAAGCCACAATAACAAACATAAAATGTACCTGCAATATCCAAATTAAAAGACTGAAAAGCTCAGTCTAGACTGCTCTACCCCTCCATAAGAGATTCATCTCCAGTACCCCACAGAGATATTTCTCTTTGCCCATGTGTCAACCTATCTCCCTAATGGCGTTGATGCAAGCCGTGTTTTACCGCTTGCATTTTCCTTATTTAACTCAATCCTTTAAGTAATGGGGTGACAAAACTTTAGATTTAGGTTTTCATTCACTGTTCAGAACAACATTATTTGACTTAGGAGGTACAAAATTGGTCTGTTTGTCCAGCAGAGGTTTTCCTGGTATACAGAATGCTTCTGAGTTACTTGTTTATTTCTTTTATCAGCAGAAGGGGACAGCAACAGCCATGGCCATGCTATGCCTTATTTTATAACAACAATCTTGCATGTGAGTGTAGGTCCTTTGAAATGCTGCACCAGCAGAGATTTTCCTGTTTCTCAATATACAACTTTGGGTATGGGAGATGCTTTCTCTTGTTCTACAAGCTGGGTAAAAGAATAAAGCCAAGCTAAAGCAGAGCAGGGAATAAAAGCTTGGAAGACAGTGTTTTTATCAAAGGACACACATAGTCTGAAGGCCTGTTGTATGTGAAGCAAGCTATAAAACTCTCATTCTGCAATAAATCATTTTGATATTTTGCATTAGCATGAAGAGGGTACACTGGAATTTCTACATGATCAAGGTGAAGACAGATTTTTTATTCATGAGATGGTTTCATGTGCTTTAAGATTTGAACTTGGTCTAGCTGAATTTTCTGTTTTTCTGGAAGTTTATCTTCTCTCTACTTACTCAGTTCAGTAGCATTTGAAGTGTGCTGAAGATTTTTTCAAGAAAGCCTGTTTATGAAACTTCACTGGAATGAATGCAATCCCATCTGGTCTCTGCAACTCACTTGCTATACAATGGGACACTCTTCTGGTATTTGCCAGTAATGTAACATTTCAAAGAGCAAGGAGACTACCTTGACCCTTAGTTTGAACAGTGATTCATGAATATAAAACTCACCAAAAAAAATGAAGGCACTGAGCTTTTCCATCAGTACCTCAGTACTGCTGTGTATTGGCAAAAGTGCACATTTTGGCCGTGCACTGTTTTGTTAAATACCTTCCTTTTTGCTTAGATACAAAAGAGGAATATAGAGATGAGATTTAATGATGTACAGTAAAAACTTTTCCTCTTCTGTACCTTAAATGGGACTATGCAAAGGTCACAGATTGTATAAGTTTTCTTTAAATCACAATGCCTAATGCAGACACCGTGGGTGGAATTTATCTCACTAACTGACGAAAAGTTAAACATCTTGACTTTCTCTGTAGTCAATGGTGAAAGGCAAGCACCTTTAGATGTGTGACTCATGTTGTCCTTAGTGCCGAGAAGAGGATCAATTGTCCCCTGAAAATCCTCAGCTCTCCCCGTTGACTTCAGAGGAAGCCTAGGAAATGGACTAGTTGATGTTACTTCCAGGAGGCTAGAGTAAAGTGAGATAGATCTAAGGGGTATCCAAAGCATTTTAAAATCAGCAGCAGTAGATTCTTCATGTGCTTGAACAAGTACACAAGCTTTAATCCTATATTGTTTAAATGAAAGTCCTCTAGAGACAGAAGCACAACACAAAGCCACTTGTCTTACTACAACGTGAAGCAGCATTCAGGATTAACACAGGCATAACTCAGACATCTCTTCCACAAGTTCAGATTAGGCCATTTTCTTTTCTTTGGAGTGTTGAGGCATTTCCCTCAGTTTATTATTGCTCACCAAACAAATCTATGTCCTCTGGAGAAGCTGAGACATGCACTGTAGGGTGCATGCTTTAACCTAGTGGTTAAAATACTCACTTTAAAAAATATTATCCTTCTTTTAAGACCTGTCTTAAATGTATTTGCTTTTCTTCTGGATGATTTACAAAGTGCTTTCTAAGGGCTGCTGCAGTCATACAGTTTATTCCACTGACTTGGAGCACACCAAACAGTGTAAGGAAGAAAAGACATTTCTGCCTCAATCTTATTGCTAGGGAAAGGGCTGTGATTCCTGAAGATTAACAAACTATAGGGATCACAACCAGAAGAACATAATTAGAAAGACAATGGATTCCTTCTCAAAAAATCCCATAGACCTCTTCAGTAGCTGCTCAGAACAGATACTTATACCAAGCTATGGAGCATCTGACACATTTTACTGTCAAGATTTGCATAAACTTTTTTCACCTTTGAGCCTGCAGCATGTTTGAAAATATTTTCATAATAATTAGCAACTTTATACGTGTCCCAAATTATGCCCTAATTCTCATTAGAAGTGTCATCAGAGAATCCAAATCTGCTAAATTATCTTTTTGAGTTGATTAACTTTCCCCTTCCTATATCGGATTTAAAGTAGGAATCTAATTATCATTTCTTTCCTGATTCAATGCTCTGAAATATTATATGTTCTTAAATTACTCACCAGGGAATGTGCACAGTGATGGTGCTGAATGACATATTTCACGAGTGTTATACTTGCCATATAAATTATTATTAAATTATATTCCCTGGAGTGTATGCTGTGACATCTGGGGTTGCTTCAGGCATTTGGAGTTCCTTGTCTGTTACCAGATCACTATGGTTTCAGGCAGCTAGAGTAATACCATCTGTAAATTAATAAATGTCACCCTTCTGTGCTACTTCCTTTCAATCCACACTCATATCACGGCTTTCATAGTTTGCTCTGCTTCCTGCAAATGTATCATATAAATACATAAAAATTCACTGGGTTTTTTTTCTGTTTTGGTGGGGTTTTTTTAAATGTATAAATGTCATGGAAGAAAATTAAAGCTTTGCTCAGGATAATAAGCAGTTATAAAGAGTTATTTTTTATGTCTTTTTTTTATAATATAGTGATTTTCTCATTTGTGCCAAATTCTAAAGTAAGCTGTAAGTTGCTGATTGCCTGATGTTTCAGAGATAGGGTTGCCTTCCTGGAAATAAGAGAATTGACTGCTTTTCTGATAGGAATGATGGTTTCACAAGTGCTTCCCTTAGCAAAAGAAAAATTTTTAAAGGGGAAAAAATGCCAGGAAAAGAATCAGTTTCTTTGTGTAAATCTAACTAAAGGGAAATCCTGCTTCATATTTTGGAGAAACGTGCCATTCCTTTAGCAAATGCATATTGCCATGCATTTTAATGAAACTTTACAGCATGAAGCTTCATATTTAAAGTGTAATTTTAGCACAGTAAAGATAAAATTCAGTTTTTACTTAGAACACAAGAGGAAAGGCTTAATGATGCCATGGACACACAAGGCAAAATCCACCCCTTTGCTAAATCTTGTAGCCATGCTCTTACACTCACTCTCTGTGTGCACCCACTCTCTGTGGGCACCATCTCTGTGCTGCACCTAGGCACAAGCAAGCCATCATTTCTGCAAGCATCATTCCACGTGCTGGAAGCTGCTACATGTCCACACTATAGCTGAGCTTAAGCTGTGATTTGGATGAGCTTCAAGAAGCCCAAAGGGGAGAAAGTTCTGGCCCGAGCTATTCCACAGTGCAGACTATAGGGTTGTCTTTTACCCCGCACGCAGCTGTAGGGTTGTCTCTCTATGTTTCAGTTCTTGGAGGTGTATCCTGCAGCCAGAGAACCTTCCAGAGAAGACAGCTGCTGCAGAGGCAATGTGAAATGGGCAGTGTACCATGGCTGAGGTCCCCCTGCACCCCTCTGGGCTTGAGATGCAAGTTTAGGTGAAGCTGTAATTTTGAAGACCTCGGCTGTGCTGCTTGCCTTCATCTCCTTTTCAAAAGAGCCTTACCTTTAGATATAACTCTGTTCCCTCAATGTTTCTTGTGCACCCCCAGCCTCCTCACTGATGGAGTGGCATGAGAAGCAGAAAAAGCTTTGATTCTGTGTAAGCTTTTCTCAGAATGAACAAAAACATCTCTATATTACCAGCCTTGTGCTCAGCACAATCCCACACCTTCCCCCCGACACACTTGCCAATGAGAAGAAAATCAACTCTATCCCAGCCAAAAACAGAAGCAGAGGGTGGAGCGTAAACACGAAAAGAAGTACAGAGGGACACCACTTAAAACATAAGAAGAGGTTTTTGCAAATTCAAAACATTATACCTCTTCAACTAGAGCAGTCTGCAAGGATTTTCCAGCACACTGCTCTGACTTTAATTTTTTAGTCCTAAAAGTGTTCTGATTAGGTCAGGTGAGAATAGAAAATAAGGTCATCATAGCCTTGTTTCCTGAGTGCCATGTGAATTTTCAAGCTATTATTCGTGCAACACCTCTACTATTATTTCACTCTTGCTGCTGCCTTTCTTCTTTTTTTTTTATATATTGAATGCAAAGATGTAATAAGAAATTGTGGATTAAGAAGCATCTCAGTCAGCAAATGCCTGAAGCTGAAGGGGTTATACAAAGAAAATTAAAATTATATGCTTGGGTTTTTTAATTCCTTTCCTACCAGTTTCTAGTCTAGACTAGTCCAAGGCTGGCCTAAGGCAGATGCTCTTATGTTCAGGCATCCTTTAATCTTACCTCCCTACCCTCTTCTATTTTGTCTTTTCTTCAGAAAAATCCACTGCAACAAATCAGAATGATGTCACCCCACAATACACTGCTGTGAAGAGAAAGCCCAAGAATACTATGCTTGATCTGTCTGTTTCCTTGTCAGTTCCAGCTGAAGTTTATCTCAAGTTCATTTTGTAGACAGGTTTCAGCATGTCTGAGGGAAGTTATATTAGAGGCTCTTTAAATTATGCAGGAATATGATTCAGTATAACTAATAGAAATCCTTTCTTAAAGTGAATTAATTCTGGATTATATACACATTATTTTTCAGGTCATACTCTTCTGCCATATTGAGCCCATTCACTAGGTCTTGCTTTTGGTTTTATTCATAAGCCACCACCAGGGCACAGAGCTCTTTCATAGCACCAAAGATTAGGATGGCATGATTCATGGAGCAAACTGCAGGACCTAGAAGAAATCTGTAAGCAATCTGGAATCAACAGGGACTCTAAACGTCATCTAGCTGTGGTACCCTGTTCCATCTGCAGTGCTCAAGAGAAAAAAAAAGACACACTGTTGGAGAAGCTGAACAGAATACTAGGAGGCAAGGGATGAAGTGCTCAAGCAGATAAAAGGTTTGCTGGAGCAAAACTTCACCAGCATAACTGAGAAAATAATTGTCAATTGGAATTGACCTAGCCCTAATTGATCTGATTTAAAGTGCAGTTCCCATTTCTCTTGATAAAATTGGACTCTATCTCAATGCAAACAGCAAGAACAAAAAACTAGGAATGTGTTTTAAAGGAGGAATGGTTTGGTGTCAGTTGCACTATTGTACAGAAAAAGTAGTTCCTAGATGTCCTTCTAAGGTACCTGCACCTATTTTGAGAAAATGTATGCAGCAATTAATGCTGTAGTTAGAGTCAAACAGACTCATCTGGGGTAGCCTAAGATATGTAATTTCTTCCCAAACTTCTCTACTGTTTCAGGGACTAAATATGTTGTTTGTGCTCTGTTGGAGTTACACCATTTCTAGGCATATAATTGGAGGAGGAGTTTCCTATTTCTAAATTTTAAAAAGAAAGAAAAAGAGTTTATTATCTGATGTTCACAAGAACAGTATGCCTTGCAGACAGCATTGTCCTTCATAAAATTGTTCCCTACAGTGATGTCTTTCAGTCTCAGAAGCTGATAAAACCTTTATCAAATTCGTCTTATATGTTACTTCTGCACATTTGTTCTCCTGAAGCCTGTCCCTAAATACTTACGCCCGAGCAAAGAAATTCAATTTGCAAGCCAGTTCTTCAGCTGATGTATAGCCAGTATATTTCCAGTGAAAATCAATGTTACTGTGATATAAATTGGTTGATAGTACCTCTAACAATATTTATGTAAGTGTTTGTACAGGCTTAGTCCTGAACATGAGATGGAGTACAAGATGCATCAGCCAGAAACCTTTGCTGCTCTCATTGTAGGTGAAAAGTAAAAAAAGCTTTTTGATTAGTCTCTCCCAAAAGTAAATTAGCAATCTCTTGAACTAGCCCAGCTGTCTTGGACAGTGCATTTGTGGAGGACAAAGCTGAACGCCACCCCAGTCTTCTCATCCACTCTCCACCAGCATCCTTTTAACCTTCTGTTTTGTGGGTTTTGAGGTGTAGGAGATGTATTTCAAAGATCCATAAAATCTGCTTCCCCTTTAAGCACCCTTTTTGTATCCAGATGGCCACAAAGGAGATTTGAGAATTTCTGCCTCCCTTTTGCATTGTGAATACACACTGTCCAAGCCACGGTCCACAAATAATATATGCACAATGTAACATCAGCTAGAAATATATGGCAATTTTTGGCTTGTTCTTTGCCACTTGTTTTTGAGACTGTTTCCTTTCTTTTTTTTTTTTAATATATTTTTATATAGTAGTGGTAATGGAGGACTCTGGTGATAACCAGTGCTTTGAGATGAAAGAAAAGCTACAATCATTTTTGCTGCCTCAAATTACACTTGTCAGTGAAGATTTACTGACCATTATACTGTTTTCATAAAGTTTAGCTGTGTGAATCCCAGTATGGCTTATAACAACCAATTTTTATTTACTACATTATCAGTATGTTTATTGACTGTGTCTACATTTTCAAAAATTTTTTGAAAGAGAGATAGCTCACAGCTTTTGACAATGCTAAAAGCTTTTTCTAAAGCCAGTCAAATGAAAAGAAAAACTCCCTTTTTCTTTAGTGAGGCTTTCATCTAAGTGTGTGTCCAAGTGCTCAGCAAAGTCTCATTAATGCTTGTTGTGCAAGATGGCATCAAACTGAATCCATGGCACTTCAGCAGAATACTCAGGGGCCAAGGATAAGGCCTCAGCAGGCAACACAGAACTATGTGCCTTGGGGAAAATATTATGAAAATAAGATCATTGAACCAGCCACTCCTGTAGTTTTCTGCAGCTTCTTGCCAGCCCATTTGTACTGAATAGAAAGGAATTACTGATATACATGCCCCCAGCAGAGCAGAAATTCCCTGAAGGATAAACATACATTCCTGTGTAATAAAACACCTAAGCTAACACTGGGGAGGAGAGACGTGGAGACAAGAGTTAATAAGCACCTGGACTCTATGCCACATTACCACAACTCTTCCATTTGAACTCCAAACCAAAATATCTGTTCAGCTCAACTTTCTCCTTAGAGTTGCATCAGTTCATTTGGAGAGAGTTTAGGGACCCCTGTCACACCATGATAGACACTTCTGGTGAGATCATTTACTGTGAACTGGTTTACGTAAAAAAGAAGAATCTCCTGGCTCTTGAGGTGTGTTTCCTTGTAGCAAATTAAAACTTATTCTTAGCTTCATCTATTTGAACTTCATCATGTATTAGGCCAAGCTCCACACTCTACTGCGCCACACTTTCTGGATTATAGCCTGCTCCATAAACTTCCTTCTCAGAGTAGCATCACCATCATCCAGTCCAACAAGAAAGATACTGAAGCCTACAGCAGCAAAGTTTTCATTTCATCTAACCTGCTGTCTGAATGAGCAAGGGGATGGTTATCCATCGCAAGTGATATGTTGCTGGTCCCCTGTGCTATGCCAGTCCAGTCTAGAAGAAATAAATGCTGGAGACTGCCTTTCCTCCAGCAAAAGGAATGGAGCCAGGGACAATCACCCTTTGTCATGAGCTCTGAATGATGATGAAAACTAAGCAATTAATCTAATCCCATTAACTGAGTCATGGAAAGGTGTCTTCTGAGTTTATTTATCTATCTTTGTGTCTCCACATAGGGAGAAAGAAGGGAAGTCAAGACTCTGGATTTTACTACCCTGAAGATTCTACATGTGAGTCAATCCAAATGAGAGGATCTAGGATTTCACAGGACAGGACACACTCCTGCAGAAATTGGAACAAAGAATGGAAGAAACAAAAGAAGAAAGAAAACAGGAAGAAAATGCATACTAAATAAAGCTGTTCACTGTAAATCTGTAGTTGTGTACAGCTAGTCCTATACTTAATCACCTTTATATATAATTTCATGCAATTAGCATTAGGAAGTCATAGAAAGTAGGTTAAAAAGGACTTTTTTCTTTTTCAGTGTCATGTAATTTAGTTGTTGCATTGATTTGTTTTCTGAAAAGCCTACTGTCATACTATAATATTTAGTGGGAGACATCATAACAATAAACACTGTCTGCTGAATGTTCTCAATTACCTTACTAGCCAGGGAATCAGAGAGTATTCAGGGAACAGTTAATCTGTGTATGCTGAAGTCAGATATGACCGTACAAAGTATTTTAGTGTCTTCGGGTTTACCTCTTATGACTGTGGAGACAACTCTTGATTGCAGAGCAAAGGTTCTTTTGGCAATATTGTGCATGCTTTCATAGTCCCACTTCAAGAGATCTCGTTGCTGAGTTAAAAGGAGACTGACCAGTGAACTTTGATAACACATCTGAAAGAAATGAACTTATGCTAATGCTTCCCAGCTGGTAGAGAATTTTTCTAAAGTTGATTAGTAGACATGACTGATAGGTCTACTCCATGGCTGGACCACCTGTAGGATCTGTTTTCTTAGGGTGTCCAAGAGAGTATTTCAGATTATGTGCAGCCAATGCACTTTCTGCTTTACTAAAGTATAGGCTGTGCCCCAAATGGTCCATATTTATAATTTCTTTCTCTCTTATTTTCTCTTTCCACTTCTTTTTCTTTCTCTTGAGGAAATATATCCTGTGTATAAATTAAAATCCTAGATTCTTTCATTCAGCTAAATGCAGAAAAGGATGGGGAGCTGAGCAAAGAAAAGAGGGGGGAAAAGTCTTATTTTGATGATGGTTCATGAAGAGAAAAGAATTCATTTGGTTTCTTAGACCCTTACTATCAAAACTGAGAAGAAGGGGAAAATATGACACACTGGAAATGTTTGTTCTGGGTTTATGACTATGCTATTCAAGCATTTTTCCCAGTCTTAAATTGACACCAGACTGACCGCCAAGGCAAAAAGTATATCTGTGTGGAAAAGTTCTAATGACTTGGGTTTATGACTTCACATTTTACTTGGGATTCTTACCTACACCTAATTTATATAATTCTCACACTTGAGAGCTTTTATATTTTAAATGTCTCTGTGAAGAGACTGAGTGCATGATCAGGGTATGAATGTTGTCATCTCTCTGATTTTATGTTTTCACATTAATGAAGAAATTTCTCAAATCATCAGTGAGAAATGTCAGAGACGCCAACATCATAACTCTGGAGTTTTTTGTCCCAGTTAATGACTCTTGCTCCAGTGTCTTCCAAAGTTAAGCATCTTCATATGAATCTGACATTTTTCTCTAGTATAGAACATTAATTTGACTCAAAATGAAGAAATTGGGGACTTTCACAAGTTCTTCTGAATCAGGGTCCTGAGAGAGAAATAGGGGAAGCCCTGTGGTTACTAAGATCTACATTCTGAGTACCACTGGATTGTAAAGATAATTCTATTATATTGCACATTTTCAAGCTATATATCCAGAGGACTTAATCTGCTTCATGTTTTATAACTTGTATCAGATTAGTGTAGGTGCTCATGTGAGGCTCCCTAACTTTGCCTATGAAACAAAACTGAGTCACAGTTACAAAGGAATTTAATGGCAGGCCTCAATTACTGTTTTCTCAAGACAAGCCCCAAGTATTTAATCTCACAAATAATGACTTTGAAAGTAAGATTCTAAAAGCTATTATCCTTCTGACTGTTCTTGTATCTCCTAGAGATATGTCTGCAAACTATGAGGATGCTCTTGAGTTGTAAAAATTTCAACAGTATTATCAGCTCTGGCATGATTTCTTGTTTGTCATTTCAAAGCATTGAATGTTACGCTTTCAAAACACTCCTTATATGAATGAAACCAGAGTGGCCTTTGTCCAAATGAGAGAATAAAAAATTTAGATTAAGGAAGTGATAGATTACATTCTTTTGCCTAAACCTTACTTATCCATACCTTAAAAAAATGTTTTAAATATCTCTATATCCTTTTTAATTAAGTCAGGCCATTTATTACTCTATGGAAGCAGTGAATTGAGTGGCAAGCCATAATAATTTTGACATAAAACAGTGGGGACTGTGAGTCAACACTGTGCTTTCATGTCAAGGGCAGCCAGTAGGATCCTCAGAGGAAAAGGATCATCAGACCATGGACCATGGAGGGATGTGATCCTTTCCCTCTGCTCAGCACTGGTGACATACACCTGAAGTGCTGGGTCCAGTTCTGAGCTCCCCAGCAGAAGAGAGATATGGACATGCTGGTTTGAGTCCAACAAAGGGACATAGAATCAAAGAATTGGTAAGGTTGGAAAAAATGTTTAGGATCGTCAAGTCTGAGTGTCAACATAGTGATACCACCATGTTCACCTACAAACCATGTCCTCAAGGTTTATGAATGCTTCCAGGAATGGTGACTCCACCACTTCCCTGGGCAGCCTGTTCAAATGCTTTACAACCCTTTCTATGAAGAACTGTATCCTAATATCTAATCCAAATATGAGGACATTTCCTCGTGTCCTGTGAAGGTGTTTCTGTTTTCCACAAAGATGCTTCTGGTACTGGAGCATTTTTTATACGAGAGTGATAGAGCTGGGACTGTTCAGCCTGGAGAAGAGAAGGCTCAGGGTTATCCCATCAACATATTTAAATACCTGATGGCAGGGAATGAAGATGAGGGAGCCAAGTTTCCTCACTTGTGCGCAGTGACAGGACAAGAAGCAATGGATACAAAGTCAAAAAAAAAAAAAAATCTAAACACAAGAAGGCACTAAGGCACTTTTCATATTGTGGAAGTGGTCAAACACTCAAAGAGTTAGCACAGAGAAGTTGTGGAGTTTCCATCTTTGGAGATACTCAATGGACTGCCTGGACACAGACCTGGGAAAACTACTCTAACTCTGCTTGAGCAGAAGGTTGCACCAGATGATCTCGAGATTTTCTTTCCAATCAGAATGATTCTATGATTTTAGAAAATGTTTTACATTAATTTATGCCTTAGCTTCAACTTGCACTTAAAGTTCTGACAAGTTGTCTCAATCAGTTTCTTTTTTAAATGTATGTCATTAGGAATGTGCTGCTTGTAAGCCATCTGATGCAATACAAAAAATCTGAGGATGTCTCAACATCTCAAGTTTTCTGAATGAGACAATTTAAAATTAACCACCATTTTCCATTGCTAGTCACATTCACATCCCAGAAAAGATGGACAACTTTTCTCTGCCAATGGAAGAAAGAAAATTGTCCTTTTAAAGAGACTGTGCTTTGAATGACTACGATTACTAGAGAATCCTGGCCATTTGTGCAACTATTTCACACAGACGATGCCAGCATAGCTGATTTAAAATGCATTAAATGTGAATAGTTAGAGAAACAAATACAACATGAATATTAATTTCTATTCCTAATCATAATCGGGGGAATCAAATCCAGTAACATAATTTTGGCAGAGTTCCACAAGTTTCTCTTTTTTTAGATCTTCCTGTGAATTGAATGTGCCAATAATTAAAACCAAAAAAATCTGGCACCAGCACAGTGATTGAAAAGTGTCTCCTACCCCCAGACATTTAGCATATAGCAGCAGATCAGTGTAGCATCATTTTCAAGAGAAGCAATCTCTGTTTAACAGCCTGAATTATGAATCTGAGCAATATCTAGAACAATCTGTATTTTCACATGCAGCATGCAAACCAATTTCTGTTAGATTTAACATTTTATTTTCTCAGGCTGAAATAAATGAACTTATTTTGTACATAGAACCATGGTAAGGATGCTTGTATCTCATCCAGCCTGGCTGAGAAGGGAAAGACCCTACTTTGTGGTGTTCACAGTGATATGGCATATCAAACCCTCCCTTAACACAACTACTGATATGTGATGACTGAAACAAGCCTTGCATATGTTTGAACTAAGGCTTTAATACTTTGAAACTCACAAGTCTGGTCCTGTACTCTCTGCTCATCCAGCCAGCCCAAGTATATTCCTTCAGAGCCCTTTTAGTCCTGGCAGTTAAGCCATCCTTCATCACTCAGCACTGGGGCCATCACAAGCGACATGGCTGAGCAGAGGAGGCCAGGGAAAGAGCTGATGTTTCTGGAGCTGGACAGTGCAAGATGAGAGAGAACGTCAGCTTTTGAGCACAGGGTGTCAGGTTTTATGTGGTCATATAAACCTGGATGCCTGGAGATGCCTGTTGGCAGCATCATCTTCCTAGATCTATTTAGGAAACTCTAGCAAGCACTTGTTTTAACATCAGAATGCAATGGCACCCTATAAAAGCTTTCTGTAAGAGACAGAGGTGGGTCCTGTATGACTACTCCAGTTTAAAATATCTTTTGTGATTGCTATTCATCCTGTTTAATTACATTTTTAAATAGCAATTTTATTTTGTTACTGTGACAGGACTAGTTTTTATATATAAGTGTCCTGGCCAATCTGGGCTCAGGAAAGGGGATCAGCGGGTCAGCGAATGATGAGCAATTGCATTGTGCATCACTTTATTTTCCCCCTTTTACTGTTATTATACTTTATTTTACTTTTTTCAATTATTAAACTGTTCTTATCTCAACATACAAGTTCTACTTTTATTCTCCTCCCCATTCCACCAGGGTGGAGTAGTGAAGACCAGGTGGGTGTTGAGCAAGCAGCTGTGTAGTGCTTAATTTCCAACGAGGCTTAAAACCATAACAATAAGCTAATATATATTGTAAAGACAGTTTAACAAATTTCTATATCAGATAATTAAAATGACATGTTTTGAAAATGTTTAAATATTCCCCAATGAACAAAACCCTGTTAAATCTTCCTTGTTTACATAATTTTATTCATGTATGTTTCATCTTTATTTTGAGATGGAAGAATTTTGAAATTTTAAAAAAATCTACAGAATTATTCTTGCATTCCCATTTCCCTTCTGGAAACCTTTAAGTATTATGTGAGATTTTGAACAAGTGAATGGAAGCCTGACACTGACATACCCACTATGATTTACATTTTTTAATTCCATTTTTTTTTCCCCTGCAACAGGTTATGATAGTGAATTCCCAAAATGTTAACAGATGTGTGGTATGAAGAGGCAATTTGAGAAACAGGGTGTCAATGTACAACAGATTTGCACGTCTGCTTCTTAGACCTCCATACAAACACCTCCTCATACTGGAAAAGTACCCAGAATGTGCTACGGAATCTCCTTTGAGTGACAGCATGAACACTATTGGGTTTTTATTATTTCATGTTATACTAGAAATATTGCAAGAGGACTGTGACTCATCGTTTGTTACAGATGTTGATGTAGCATTGCCTGTGCCTTTAGCTACCAATATTTCCTCCAGATGCCAAGATCTGCTGTGATGGGAAGCCAGCATGATTGTTTCAATACAGTCACAAATTCTCACAGACGTTAGCACCACAATGACACTGCGAAAGACTTAGTTGAGCTGTGGGATCTGGAACTGCCAGTGGGAAGAAACAAGCTGGTAAAAGCTACAACTGACTGCAAATCTTACTGCAGACAGCTATATCCTGAGCATCTTCTCCCTCCACACATCTCCTCACATGCCTTCACCATATGTCAAATGAGACTCTGAGGTGATTAAACCAGCAATGCCCCGATGCACAAAGTAGACCTAAGTAACTGTTTCATAAACACCTCCTGCAATCTTGTGCTTTGCCCTGAAAGAAATTAAGAGAGCCTTTAAATTGAAGCGGATTATTTCACTCAGATGCCCATTGTCATGTCTGTCTTTGTCCTGTATTGTCATGGTTCATTTACATACCATTGACAAATACGAATACTGTGAATTACTGCTCCCAGTGTCCATTACCATGTGTTTATCCTGTCAGTGTGATCTGCTGTCATCTTTACCAAATTCTCTGGCTTTGTTTTCCCACTTCATGCTTCTTCAGCATCCTAACGATTTTGGGTGGCAATACCATCTTCACCAAGAAGGTGGACATTTTTCCTAGCCAATGCCACCCCCTTTTGGCTGACACCATCTCAGTGCCACTCACTGATGCATGGATAGCAAGGCACCTTTTCTTACCCTCTTCTCAGTTTCCTCTTTGGATAGAACTTTTCCTTTAATTTCATTTCCCCAACAGCCCCTAGTGAACTACACTACCAAAACTGCTGTAAAGCCGAGGCAATATTTCAAACACATTTGCATCTGTCTTAACTTGCCATAACCACTATTTTACTTGGAGACACAGGATCACATTTACCTCCAAAGGAGGGATATATAATTCTTTAAAGGAAAAGTTTGGTGGAACCTGTATTTACAATGGCAGTGAATCTTGGTGGTCAGTTTAAGTAGTTCCTTTTGAGAGGGGCAGTGCATTAAATTTGTTACCAGTGAGAACTTGTATGGCAAAACTCCTGCTGTTGGCCAAGTGTCTTGTGGTAGCTAAGTATTGGCCCAAGCATTTGTTTTCTCATGACAAATGCCATGCCTTATAATTTTACTTCAAGTATTTTGTTGCTCAGACACAAATCATCCACACAGCATCTCTGAGGAGACCAGCATAAATCATCTGAGCCCTGAAATGCAGAGATCCCTTACTTGGACAGGCATTGCTGTCTGGGTGGCAAAAACGTCTTGGCCCTGTGCTGATTTTCCAGGCCTGTTTATCCTATGAAGGTGCTTCAGAGCTCAGCAGCAGGTTGCACCTGCACATGTTGAGGTCCAGATGACCAAAACATTAGGAGAAGATGGTCTTGAGTACAGGTCTGGTTTTGGCAAAAGTCAGCTCTCACAGTGAAAATAAAATATGTGCAACAATAATAAAACCTATTGCAAAGTTGTGAGATGGCTAGTTCAAAAAAGATAAGCTCTTTCATCAAAACTAGAGACTTCTTTTTGAATTCTTTGTAATGCAACAGCACAGGTATTTATTATTTTTAGTCACTTTGACATTGTATTGAAACTGGCATCATCAAAACTGGTATAATGACATAATTTTCTTGTTTTATGTTTTTCTTATGTGGTTGCGATAATTAATTTACAGATAAGAATTAAGTTTTCCTTTTCTTGAATGCCTGATTTTCACACTCATAGGGAGATGGTTTTCCAGAATGTCTGTATCAGCCCCTGCCAATGTTGAAGTTTTCTAGGGGAATTAGGAAAATCAAAATAAGAGTGAATCAATCTCTGGGATAGCTCAGATTGCTCCTCTGACTCCAGTAAAGGACATAGTTCAATTTAATTTTCTTTAAAATCCAAATGATCTCAGATTTAGTATTAAATAGCATTGCATCTCAGAAAGTTTGTTGGGTTTTTTTTAAGGTTGGAGAAAGACTACTTGAAAAGGGACAAATAAAGGGAACATTGCAAAACAGTGGAAACAGGAGCATATATGGCCATATACTGGGGAGGAAACTTGGGTTTGCATAGAACTGTGACCTGAACCACTACTTTCATGTAAGAATATTGTAACTGAATTTTAAGCACATTAAATTTGTGACATATTGAAGAAAGGATTTTAGAGTGAAAAATAAACCTATGTCTGATCTCAGTTCAACTGAGAAATACTTACTTACATCTGCTGATTACCTTGTCCTTCTTACAAATATAATTTACTATCAATTTAAAGACAGAATATACGTTAAAAAGTACACAGTTAACAGACACACAATAAATTTCTTTCAGCCCACCCTGAAATGTGCCATTTTTTTTACTGCAAACTGTAGAAAGCCTAGAGATCAACCATTAAAGGATTCAGGCAGTTCTTTACTGCCATATAATCCTTCATGACTCATTAACCTCAATATCATTTACATAAACTGCTGAACCTTAACACCACCTCCAATAAAATCTGCAAAAATACATGTAAAGGTCAAGATAACAAATTACAAAACCACGAAATCAATTTCTTATTCAAAGGATACTTTGCCAATCATCTCATGGTAATTCTCTTGCCACAGGAGAAGAAAATTGTGACATGAATGAAATTATCCTGTCCCTTAATTGTTCACTTACAGATTTTCATGCACTTCGTTTTTGTATTAGTGAAATATTCTAGGTGAGTTGGCATACATTTTCTAGGTGTTGTGCTGTCTCCTTTACAGCTTGGCTCCATTGTTAAGCACTATCAGATGGAAGAAGCCATAGTAAGAAGTTGAAAAGGGTAAGAAGTGAGAGGGTTTTTTATGCTCATGCACTACAAGTTGTTTGTCTAGGCATAGCACCCAGTTAGTGATATTCCAGCTAGAGTTCACCTGCTGGAAATATGTTCATCTAAATATTTTTCACCAACATAGCTAAAAATAAAGTCTTCCAGTTTTTTTTGTACTGCATTGTCATCTACATAGGATCTGGGGAAAAAAAAAAAAGCAGGAAGGTTTCTTGGTAGATAATTTACCTCTCTATGTGGTTCTTACTGCATTGATTTTGAAATCCAACCCCTGTCATACGCAAATACAAAGTAAATGTCGAGTTATCTTTAGAACTTTTCTAGAACATTCTAGGACCACAAAAGAAAAGTGAACATTTTTTAGGCTGCAGATTTTGCAAATATCAGAAGTTAAATTTTCACTAAGGTAACGACCTACTGTTTAGGCCATATGTTTGTTGTTTAAAAATGTTGAAAAATAGGCTTACATAATGAAATTTTAGACTCCACTGACTAGTCAGGCTGTTTATTTGAACTGATATTTTGAGACAGTTTCTTAGGGACCAGCCTCCTGTTGTTTCCTGTTTGCATGCAGCATGACTCAGTCCTCATGCCAACTTGAAGCTTTTCTACTTAATTTGGAAAATTCAATATTAAGACTGCTCTTTTGAAAAGGCTGCATATACCTTATATTCAAAAATGCTTTTTTTATTTTTGAGTTAGCCCAAAACAAACTCGTGCCAAACCAGTTGCTGCTGCTGCTGGATGTTCTTGAGGCATCCCTCTGTCCCCATCCAATAGAGTTACTTCCCATGCACTAACAGGACCTGGGTGGTTTGGCTGGGTGGAGCATACAGGGTCTGAAAAGCCATGCCCTTATCAGGACAAGTGGTCAATATTCTACTAAGTCTACAGACCTGTCTGACTTCCTCTAACCACCTCCAGCTAAACACAAATGGCACAGCAGACACTGGCATGCCACCACCAGGGAGCCAGGATAGAGCTCAGAACCTTCCAGAACCCCCATATCCTACAGTGCAGAGACAGCCTGTCTGCACAGAACCTTACCCAGAAGCTCACAAGTTTTACACAAACCCTTTTTCAGTGTTCAGGGCCTCCATAAATCCTTTGGTTCCACATGAAATGTTGGTACCTAAGAAAGTGAGGCATCATACACTCATAGCTGCCTGCAAGAGTCCTCACCAAGGCCTGAGAACATCTTGTTTTCAGTGAGGTGCTTGTCTTCTCCACTGCTTTCATGCTGCCAAGTGTGGCTGAAAGAAGCCAAAGGGATGGAAATAGGCAGAATCAGGAGCAAGACAGATGACAGAGTTACATAGGAATTCCTTTTTTATAGCAAGCATCAGTCTACAGGAGAGAATTTATAAAATTTTTGGAGTAAAAACAGAGCAAGATAAGTTGAAGTGGGCTAAGACAGCATAAAAACCTAATCAGTTCTTTGTGTGTTTTGAAGGAAAAAATGTCAGGTTGTGGTAAGATGTGATCTATTGAAAAATATTATGAAAAATTTTTACATGGAATTGAGTGTTCCTTCATTTTACAGTGACATTATTTTTAAACTAAAGTTAAATTGATTTAAGTTTTTAAAGTAAATAATATTTTTATTAATTAAAGAAGACAGTTCTTTTGTTTAAAGATTTCTCAGGGTGAAATTTTTTTGCGCCTGAGTTTTGATCATTTTTATTCTGAATCTTGTGTGGTGAAATTACAGAATTTCATGGGGAAAATGATGAGAAAGGTCTGGATTTCCAGATATATCAAATGGACTCTCATTTCTATTAAAGCTTCTCTAAGGTTTTTATTGTTAAACAAAGTTCATAAAGTTGGCATCAACAGAAGTACTGTTATCCCATATGTTATGTATTCTAAGAGTTGCCTTCTGACAGATCCTCTCTGTTTCTGATCATCATTTTAACTTGTCTTAGTGTCCATCATAATTTACTTTTCAACACTCTATGAACAGGAGTGGGTATTTTTGTTTGGTTGGATTTTTGGTTTTTTGTGGAGAAGCTAGCTTCATCATTCCATCAGGAATGTATCAAAACCAAGACTTTAATTTTTTTTTCCCTACTATTTCCCTGATTAATGTTTCTATTTTCAAAATGCTGTCTTTGGTTTTTAGTTGGAGAAGAATGCTTGCATGTATTTCTCCTGAACAAAACTGAAAGCTGAGCCTGTTAAAACTTCAAAAGTTTAGGATTCTTTTGTCTTCTTATCTTGGAGCACTAACCTGCAAATAAATTCCTCTCCTCCTTCATCTTCCCAGCCCTCTGAGTTCTCCCTTTGTCACCTTGTCACCTCCTCTGACAACCAGAGCTCAGAAGTATAGTATAAAACCTGTTGCTATTGGTGAGTTAGTTAGTGAGGTAGAGGGAATTACAGATACAAGGAGAGCTCTGTTTTACAGTCTTTGTTTAATTTCCTTCCATGCAATGTGGCTGATGCTTCTTCAGATTAAACACAGGCTTTATTGAGGACTCAAAAGAAAAAGCATAAAAGTGAGCAATCTAACTGTAAGTAAATAAAATTCAAAGTACACCAACATCTAATTCAGACCACTCATACTTTAACCTTTTTTTCATATACCTCAGACATGAGCGTAATTAAGTGTATCTCAAAATTTTAACATGATGCTTTATAAACCCTTATTCAGATTCAAAGCTATTTCTCCAGTGTGCTTCCTTAGTAGTTCAGATCTTGGAAAGGCTAACATGGAGATGATGAGATTTTCTCTTACTAGAGCTAGTTGAGCTGCTGTCTGCCGCATATGTGGCCTAAATAGCTGAGCAGTGTTTTCTGTCCATTTTGTGCTTGCAGATAACATACACCCTAGTGAGCAGGCATGTCCAAAAATACAAAGAACATTGTCTTATTGTTGCACTGTTAATTTCATTCTTGATTAGAGTCTTGCAAAGGCTGTAAATCACCACTAGAGACGATCAGAGCTTTCTTTCATTGCAGTAATTTCACAGTGGTTTTAACTCTTCTTTGGTCTCCACGGCATGCAGAAGATAAAGATATTTTGTTTTCGTTTTCTGTGTGAGAACATAATGTTCCCTCTGTGTCTATCAGCTGTTGTGATAACCAGGGATTAATTAAAGAGTCACTTGTTGCTTCTTCTTATATGCCAAATAGCTTTAATCCCTACAGTTCCAAAGTAATAAAGGCTGCAATATCATCCAGCACACATGGGATAAGAAGAAGAGTCCACCTTTGTTCTCATGTCATGTTAAACCACAGTAAATAATAAAATCATAACTTAGAAACTTCCCTTGTGAGCAGTAGTGTATATAGAGATATACTGAAGATTCTCATTCTCCATGGCTTCTCCACAAGACTCTTTGGCTATGGAGGGCAAATGCTTTACTGCAGAGAGTGGCACAGACCCAGCAGAAAATCTGGTCTCAGCAGCATAACAAAGATCACTGATCAGCAATTCCAAGTAGCTTGTCTTGGAAAGAAGTCATGTATATTTCAGCCAGCAGAAAGAATGCAAGCCTAAAGGAAAAAAAAGAAGAAGAAACCCAAACCTAATTAAAAACAACAACACTAAAACCTAGGAAAAAAACAAAGCAAAAAACCAAACAAGGCAACAAAAATCTCCCACCTAGTCTGCTTAAAATTGTTAAACTTAGATTTCTGAACCTTGGATGAACAGGTGGCAGACTGGCAGGTTGATCTTTTCACTGTGGTTGTTTATGAACAGTGTGTAAACTTCTTTCCTCATCCTACTTGAAGGTACATGAAGGTACCCCCATGAAAGGCAGGACTCCTCAGGGCAGAGCTGAGCTGTCTCAAGAGTTATTCTAACCGAAGTACAGATGCACACTTTGGATGTGGCTTGGCTGTGACTCCCTGTCTTCTCTCAGTCACGGGGATAAGAACCCAATCAACATGTTAGAAAGAAGCTTTGGCACCCCAGTTCCCTGATTAGGCAATTGTGTGGCTAAATCTCCATGCAGCACCTCCAAGTACAGCTGTCTGTATTTTGTTTCAGATGTATCCTGAAACTTCAAGACCCAGAATTTTTTAAGTTGTGGTCTAGAGACTACCAGAAAAACTGTGATGATTCAACAAATGCAAGGCAATGAGCAGAAGCAAAGGGGGAAAAGTTAAAATTCCGCAAACAGATCCTCTTTCCATTTGTTTAAAAGGAATTCAAAAGACCCTGGAGAATACTGTTCTTGCAGAGATGACCTCCTTCAGGTGTGATGACGCAGCATTGCAGAGTGCTGTGCAGGCAAATCTTAGGCACCAAAATGGAAATAACAGAAGGAGGAAGCAAGCTAAATAAAGGGGGATAATTTGGTGTCTGAGGTAGCATTATGCCAAGAAGTCATAAGATTTTTCCAGTTACATAATCAGTAGCAAATCATGTTACTTAGGTTAATGGCTTTGAAAATAGTTTTATTAATCAAGCCTTCAAAACCTCACTAGAGGAATTTTAGATGAAGATAATTTATACAAAATAATTCCCACTATCCCTCCTCTTTTCAACTCAGGAAGAAATATTTCAACCATGACTAGAAGTGGTGTGAACTGGGTTAATTTCCTGCACTACCCTCTGTTCATTGTTCAAATATTTTAACATGAGGATTGACACAAAAAAATATCCCTCTCTAGAAATAGACAATAACATAATATCTGGGAAATATGTTCATTTTAAAGACAGAGAAGAACACTGTGAAATTTTCTAATCTTCCCATATAATACAAAATGTTGCTTTAAACAGAATCATATAAAAGGTCCATATCTTTTGGCAAATAAATTTGTCCCAAATGCATTAGACTTAAAAGTTCCTAAGGCAAATTCTCAGTATATATAAATGGCCATTGTAATTGATTGGAGAGTGGAAGTTTGGCTGTCTCTAAAATTAAATCAGTTCTAAAGAAATAGTACCCAGTATAAGCTTACATAAACTAAACCAAGGACACAATACGGGAAGGTCTTTTAGAGAGTCTCAGTCATCAATCTGTACTTGTAAATTCCAATGAAACTAAAAAAAAAAGAACAAACTTGAAGAGGATTCTCGGAAATTGTTTTTGAAATTTCTCTAAAGTCATTTATGTTTACCAGAGGATGCAGCAGCATTCAGAAAAAGGCGAATTCATCTCCATCCAGTTTAGTGACAATGCTCAGTTTCCCAGTGCGCTGGTGCTGTCATCCAGTCTTTTGGTAGGGTGAGGGGTGTTGATGAGTTTGCTGGCCTAGGATTTATGTTTGTCTTCTCAGCAGGTAATGTATGAGACAGTCACTTCTAGATGGACCTGACCAATACTTTCTATAGAAACATTTGTATTAATGACTTCTGAGATCTTTCATCATACTGCGTACCCAAAAGGAGACCTGGCAGGACAGAACATTTAGATTAAATGATGTCAGTTTGAAGAGTCAGACCAAGAGGGTTGAAACCACTGCTGCCTAAACTATTACTCTTGTAGAATGATAATATCTTATTTTTAGAACATTGAAGCATGTCTCACCCTGGAGCTCAAGCAGCACTTTAATAGTTATTAATGGCAGCTGTCAGGTATGCATCTATTGACCAAGAATGAGTCACACTGGCCCTACTAGAAAGCCCAGTTAGTTGGAAATATGTGGTGCTTTTTTTTTGCTATTTTCTTTTTTTTTCTTTTTATCCTTATTTTTATTTTAGCAGCTCATTCTTCTGCAGGCAATATGATAGTGAAATATCAGAGTGTTTATATGCAGCATCCATTAGGACAAACAAATGAACTTGTTTTGGAGATACAAACAGGTCATCACCTGCTTTGTCGGTAAATAATAATGTTAAGGAGGCAATTTCCGTCACTGTAGGTACTCACAGGTTAATTTAGAAACTACCAGCTTTTAATTAGTAGTGCAGCCAGCATACTGTGTGGCAAAACCTTGCAGAAAACCTTTCACTTCAGAAGGATGCTAGAGAAATAAATCAAAAATACTCTTCTCCTCCACTAAGGAGCATTTTTGAAGGTGTCTATTACCAATATGATTGACATTAATGGTAAAAAAGTAATAATTTAAAATTCTATATTACTTTTTCTCCCCAAATTAAATGACTTTCAGACACATTTAATTTTCATCAGGCTTCAGTATTTGCATGGGTTTGACAAATCAGCCGCTGCAACTGTCTTACAGTAATTAGTACAGGCATTTAATACATGGTTTCCCAGACAAATAAGGCAACTACAAATAGTTTAAAATCTGGAACAGCAGTGCCTATGAGCCCTCATGATCAAACAAAGTCTGTTGTTAAGTTTTTTGGCAGGAAGGGTCTGCAAGGGCATGCAAACTGCACAGAAAATCCAGCACATAGCTGCCTGCCTGTTGAACAAAGAGACAGATACGGGGTCGGTCTGTATCCTTTATTTCAGAATGCAATTAATCCTGGCCCTTGCCTAAAAGGTCTGTCAGAGAGAAACTGCTCTGAAGAGATAATGACACTGACAGAGCCAAGAGGAGAGGTCTCAGGAGACCAAGCTGAAGCCCAGAGGGAGCAGACTTTTGTGACTGAAGACGCTCCTGCCCATGCAGGATTTGTCTAGTATTGTTGTTTTCAGGTCACCATTTAGGCCACACCTTTGTAAATGCCTTTGAAGTAATAAAATGGCGCTTTAATGAGTGAAGAAAATAGAGAAAGAGCAGGGAAGATGACAGTGGAGGAAAAGAGAGGGAGAGGAGACAGAGAGAGAAATAAATAAATGAGGGAGTATGAAGTCCCTTTGTTCAGTATTGTACTAACCTTAGGACAAATTCCCTGCTGAGATGATCTGATAGATTCTACATTCCCAAGTATGTTAGAGACAAAAATTTGCCTGAGCCACAGACCAGCACATATTCACTTAGTATATGCTAGACAATGTCCAGTAAAGTGTAAATAAAGTGCACAGGCCTCTGGACGTGAGGGTATGCTCTTCTCTCTCCTGATACACAAAGTGACCATTTGCTCAAATTTGAATGATGAGCTCCTCTGAGTGACTAGATTGGCTTCTGCACCCGGCCTGTCCTCACCCTTGCACTGGCACTGCTTGCTATTTAGCCAGGTTCTTCTTTGAACATGGTTTAAGGCAAAGCAATCTCCCTCCAGTCTCTGCTTCTACCCATTAATCCAGAAGTCCCAAATGGGATTCATATTCCCCACTTGAGAGCTTTGGAAAGAATAGGCAATTATATTACTGCTCTCCTGCTTGCCAACTTTGTTTTTGTCTACATGCATGTCCCAGTCTGTTTGCTTTATCTAGCCAGCTGTTTTACCTCTCTGGAAGTTTCTTGGTATTCCACATCCAGAAATATGACTGCTGTGTGCAATTCTGGCCTCTGCCCCCTTTTTCTTCAATGTTATGATAGTTAATATGAAAAGTAGTGCTTCTACTTTGAAACAGTCCTTGATGAATTACTAGTAATAACCCAACATTTAATCCTAAAAATTGGGCTACCTGTCAAGTTTGTCTGCAAAGCAATTTCTTTAATTTCCCTGATAGTCCTCTTCTAACAGGGTCATCTCCCCCGGATCAATATCAGCTTAAATGTGATTCGGCTTTGTGATCCCTTGGGGCATTAGCTTGTCCATTTGCTGTTCTGGGGATATTCCATCTTGTTCTAACATTTCAGCTGAACACAAAGCATCAACAAGCTGTCCAAGGTATGTGTTATTATTGGCTTGCCTCCAAAGCTGCATGCTGGATGGCAGCTGTGGAACATCGGCACACAGGCAATCCTCTCTTCAATAACTTGTCCTCCCAATGAGTCCATGGTGTGCCATTCTCATATTTTGCAGGAAAAGGTCCCTTGTCCTTGGTACATTGCTAGGTCATGCCTTCTTCCTGTCATATTGTGATTCAATTATTTTTTCCCAGGAATTGGTTCTACAAAATTTTTCCTTTAGGCAAAGATGTGTCTGAAATGCTTTGGTAAATGAGACCATAAAACACATTCCTTACCACTCCATTGTTTGGGATGGTCTTCTGGTTTGTCACAAATCTCTGTACAGATCATCTGCTTATAAACTCAAGAGAAAATGCTTGTTTTCCTTATGTAAATACAATTTTTTCAATGTAGGAGAGTTTCTCCACAACAGCTGTTACAGTCTTTAGAGTTCTTAATTGAGATGAATTTCATTCTTAGGTTTATGAAGGCTTGAATGAGTTTTTGTGCATTTCATTATTCTTTCAGGGTCCTTTATTCCATTTGGGACTTACAGACAGGTAGCTGCTGCTGGTATTAATTTATATTGTCAGGTTTTTGGACCATTTATTTCTTTATTTTTGTAGTAGTTTTCAACTTGGGCACATAGGTCTTATCCTTTTATTAAGAATATATCTGAGGTACCCTGTGACAGTGTCAAAAAGCAGGGTTGCAATATTTCCTAGAGAATGGTAATTAAGCATTTATTCTTTATTGGAGATAGGAATTCCTGATTTCTTACTTCCATATAGTAAATCAAGAAAAAAGTTTTTAAAAACCAGGACATCAAATTTCAGGAAAAGTCAGCAATCCTGTTAAAACTCCAGAAAGAAGATGCATAATGTATCTTCTGCATAATGCTTACTGACAAGTAAACATGAAGAGAGTGAAAGAATATGTTTAAAAAAATAAAAAAAAAGAGCAACTTAGCTTCAAAGCTGAAAGAAGGTAACAGTTCCTTTCCACGACATTTGATTTTCCAGATCCTTTCCATGACAATGTTTGATTTTCCAAATGCTCTTTCCATTCCAGAGTTGAACGTCGGTAGTGCTTTTATGGAGACAGAATTGTGCTGGACTATTCTGAGATCCAAATGGGTACTTCCAAAACATCTGGAAAATACATATGGAACTTTAAATCCTTTTGTCTTGTGAGTTTTCAAAGCATTTGGAGTGTCAAGTAAATTCTGATGACCCTGTTGGCAGCCTTTGCATCTTTCTTTAGGGCTGAACATCTCCCAGTAGTTTTTTCTGAAATGGACAGAGCCTCATCTTAAAATGAAGCACTAAAAATGTGACTCTCTTGTTCTGGTCATTTCTGAATTGAGAATCCAGACTAAAAAAATTCCTTTAAAAAAGGAAAAAAACCAAATAAACCTCCTTTTGAACTCTTATGCTGTTATTCTCTGAACTATTTTGGCCTCAGTGCAGTGAAATCGCATGAAAAATGTTTCAATCAGTTCTTTTCAGGAGCATTATGATGTAGCCTTTAATTATAAATGTTCATTTTCCTGTTCCCCATAGTTCCAGAACATCTTGAAATTACTTGTATTTTATTCATGTTTTCATTGTTAGAATGCTTTCCAGGCTGAAAAGCATCTTTTTAAAGAAAAACAAAATAAATAAGGAGAAATGGCTGCTCTTTGTTTAATGCATTTTACACAATAATGGTTGGTTCTTTCAAAATAAAAATAAAATACTGGCATTTTTCACACATGCAGAATTACAGGAAAGTTGCTGGGTAACTTGGTGTTTAGGCTCAAATTTGTTAAATAAAATAAATTTTACCCTTTTCCTTTTGTTTTTATAGGTAAGGGAGGACAATAAATCAAAACCAATGTTTGGCAATTCTAAGTGTTTCTAGCAGCAACTCCATTAATCTGAAAGCCACTGGATTTTTACCTTGTTGTAAGTACTTCTGTTGTGATTTTACATATGTCAATATCTCTCCTTTGGGTAGGACAGGAAGCATTAATCTACTTTGTATTGTGCATATAAACATGCATATGTGAACATACATATATCTCTTTCACAGGGTAATATTAATCTATGTGCTCACCTACCTCTATCCTTATATGTTTATAATATATATATGTATACTTAGAATCTGCCCTGTATACACACAGGTATGTTTATGGAATTATGCCTCCAACCAAGATGCAAAACCCAAAAGCTATCTTTTTCTTTAATGATGGTAAAAAAGAAAGTTAGAAAGATGTAGCTGTTAATAGCATTTAAGATGCAAATACTCTTTCTTATTAAGCCTCACTGCTGAGCAAGAATTTCAGGATATAAGTTCAATATTAAACAGGTCTTGGTATGATGATGATGAGAGGAATGGAGCACCTCTTCTGTCAGGACAGAATGAGAGAGCTGGGGTCGTTCAGCACAGAGAAGGCTCTGGGGAGACCTTACAGCACCTTCCAGTACCTAAAGGGGGTCTGCAAGAGAGCTGGAGAGAGACTTTTTACAAGGGCGTGTAGTGATAGGACAAGGGGTTATGGTTTTAAGCTGAAAGAGAGAGGGTTTGGGTTAGATAATTGGAAGAAATTTTTTTACTGTGAGGATGGCGAGGTGATGGAACAGATTGTTCAAAGAGGCTGTGGATTCCTCATCCTTGAATGTGTTCAAGCCCAAGTTGGATGGGACTCCAAGCAACATGGTCTAGTGGAAGTGTCCCTGCCTATGGCAGGGCGATTGAAATGAGATGATCTTTAGGGTCATTTCCAATCCTACCCATCCAAAGATTTTGTGATTCTATGAAAGTGTGTGCATTGACAGCAATCTTTTTGTATTGTTAAATGGGACTTCATGCTGACAATCCCAGCTGAGTTTATCAGCACGCTCTCAGATCCATGCCTTCAGTGCCATGTCAGTTCCAGGGCAAGGAGGATCTAGACAGGGAGATCCCATTCTGGATCAAATGGATGGACCAACTCCAGGGACTTGCTGGAGCTCCAAATACAAAGGTTTGTATTCAACTCTCTGAAATGGTTCACCACCACAACTCAACGATTTTAGAACCAGATAGCCACTTGGGAAAGAGGCAATGGAGTTGGGGTAGTAAAGCTGGCCAAAGAAACTGGAGATTGCTCTTGTTTTATTTTACTGACAACTCTGACTACTCACACTGGGTTTGAGAGATTGCTGACAGTACAACCCCCATCCTACCAGGCACCAGCGCTTTATTCACCTTTCTCCTTCTGCTTCCATGTCACTGGTCAATCCACATGGAAAACTTTTGTGTTCCGGGGCTTTTCTATGCTAGTTGGGTGCAAAATTCTCTGCTCCTCATGGTGTCAAGTAATTGATACTTAGGTCATCATATCCATGATACAAGAAGTTTTTCTGTGTAGATATCACACATGGGGTCAAGATTTCCTGAGGTCTTCTAGAAGAAATGTGGCACCATTGCAAAAGCATACAATACATAATGTCCAGGGAAGTGGGCTGCTGAGGGAAGCTCGATCTATTGGTAACAACACAAAGTGTAGCCTTGCAAGCTCAGTAGACAAGATAGCTCTTATCACAAGTGTGCAAGCAAGGAAAAGATGGCCTTGTGAGATCATATATGAAATATGACAGAAATAGGATCTGGATTCTGACAATCCCAGTGTTTGATTACTCTTTTCAGAATCAATATATATTTGCATTTCTAATAGAAAAGGAAAGGGATGAAACTGAGCAAGAAAGGATTCCTGAATAGATAAAACAACAAGACACTTTAAAAGATGCTGAGGAAAAGATGCCTTTTCTCTCCTTCTTTGCTCTTTACTGTCAGAAAAGCACAATTTCATGAATGACTTCATGCTGATCTTCCCAGCAAACTCTTATGTTGTTTTTCATGCTCTGAGAGTGATGCACTTTCAGTCTGGGACCAGTGATCCCTTTGAACTCACTTGAAATAAGAGATGACAAATGGAGAAACAGATTTTAATCTTGGCATCTTGGCAGTAGATGGTGATGAGTATTCAAAAATGAAAGATGAACTGTGAAAATGAAAACTGTGTTTTCTTTTGTCTGGAGCTCCTTGGTCCCCAAATTATTCATATTCTGAGGCTGATTCATCCTCTTCCTCCTTTTGTTTAATTTTCTTCTGACTGTCTGAATCCAGTGGGAAAGAGAAAGAACACCTTTGAAACTTTTCATCCTTGATTAATTTTAACTTGAACAGGATAAAAAGAATGAAGCAGATTTCCCAGGTGCCCTCATTTTGCATTCTTTCCCTAGGAGCAAAGACACACTGAAAGCAGCTGGGCAAATTTTTTAGAATGAAAAAGGCAGATGTTGTGTGAGATGTTGGTCTCTAGTGAGAGTGGTCATCAGTGCCATGAAATCATTCTCTTAAAATCTCTTGATCCTGCTGAAAGTTTAACTTATATTAATACAACATTGAAAATACTGCAAAAAACGTTATGCCAAAATATTTCTTAAGGAAGGAAAGATAGATCTGCTCAAAACCAACCCTACAATACCCTTCATATGCTCTCTAACTGTGATTTCCACTTTCCTTGAATTAACCATTTCTACCATTATTTTGTCAACACATTCACTTTACAATTCCTGAAATCTAGGCCATTTGAAGTGTGACTTACTGCCTTCTTATCAGGCATAGAGGAGAGCAAAAGGGTCACATCCATCTCCATAAATTTCTTTGTATCTTTTTCATTCCAAAATCTGGTTAAAAACTTCTGCAATTAAACAATGCCTTCTATGGTTTACCTCTGCTTATTAGAAAAACAATATCTCTGCAGACCATCTTCCCTACACTTTTGAAAAATCAGTAACTGTCTTACTTTTATATGTATGTGTGTTTACAAATGTATCCTGAACACCCTGTGCCCTAAATATCTTCTCATGTTTATCTCTAAGTGGTCTCTAAAGAGTATTTTGGATATATTCTGCAAAAAGGTTGTTACGTGTCTTGTCAGAAAAAAGGTGTCTGAAGTAGATGATGCCATTGGTAGATATTGTTACTTGTCTTTTGGGACAAAGCAGGATTGTGGAAAGGAATACACAGAGAAGTAATACAAGTAAACCTATTAATTCCAAAGCTTTATAAACAGTTTAATCTATATAGTTTCAATTTTTTTTCTCACTTGCAAATTTACTTCAATCTTTGAAATTCTCTAAATCCCTATCCAAATTATCCCTTTTGCTTATTGGTACAAAATTCAAGATCGTTTAAGACAAAAGAAGAACATTGAAATGTCTAGCTAAGTGTCCCCAATTTCCTCCTCAAGGCTTCCTTGTCCATAACATGGGTCATCCATCACCTCTGCTCTATGATTTGTCACCTAGTGAACAGCAGCATTTTCCCCACAAGGGAAGGAATTAAAATTGTGTCTGTTTTCTTCAGAAGTCCATGAGGCATTTTTAACACTCACCATATCTGAAAGCCAAGAACCTGCTTTGTGAGTGGCTGCACAGAGCTTTCTCTTCTGCTCTGCACAGAGCTTTCTCTTCTGCTCTCCATTATCATGCAATGACCTGCACAAGGGTTTCATACCAGGCAGACAGAAACCTGAGCAAGAATTGTCTGTACATCATCAACCACAGGTGGCTTTGTGCTGACCCTATACAAATACATGATGGTAAAAGAAACAGTCCAACACCTTTGGTGTTAAGCAGCAGGCAAGTACAAACACGGAAAAGGCAAAGGAGCTTAAAGGAGATATCTAAATGTTTTACATCTGCACTAAGATGCAGGCAGTCTTGCAACATTTCCTTCAACATCCCCAAAAAGAAATAAACACTTCTAAAGTACTATTTATATGACAGTAAACTGGGTACCTGTAAGACAGATCATCTTCTTGAGTTCCCAGTGTCTTCTTATTGACCATAAGGTGATTGACTTGAGCTTAAATGGCCAGTCTGCCTACGTGTAAGTGAAGGAAGTTCACCCTAGCTCACATAGCCTGGAGGCAGCTGTACCCATATGCCCTGTCTATTTTACAAAGTGGACATACCTGTAGTAAAAGGAGGGATTCAAGGTTTTGCCCTGTATTCTTCCAGAATTTGTGCTAGGAGAGTTCTGTAAAAACAAACATAATTAAACTCTTGCCAGTGGCCTGCCTGTACATAAATGGAGATGTAGAATTTCTACAGGGTGACATGCTATATACACTCAGTGTTTAATATAGCCCAACATAGTCCATAGGTAATTTAATAAATAACACACATAGTATCAAGTTTAACACGTTAAAATTTTTTTAAGTTGTGACTTTTGGTATTGTGTGATGTTAAAAGTTGTGAAAAATCCAAGAAAATGGTTATTAGGAAAAGGCAAAGAGAAAATGTGGTAAAAACCAAGGCCAGTGTTCTCTCAGATAATGTGTTTAGATTTTGTTTGGCATGTTCTTTGCAGCAGTATACCAGTGTGTGACAGATAGGGAAAAAATTTACAGAGATTTTACAGAAAACTGAAAAAATTTACATATCTTTTTTTGGATACCTAACTACAATTTTTTTGCTGCATCTTCTGTCATGGCAAATTTAGACAGTTCTGTTAGGAGGATATCCAACATGCTAACCTTGATCTTCCTAAATCTCTGCCTTTCACCACGTTCATTCCCTTCCACCTGTTGTTCCAGTCACTGCATGTTTCAGTGTGCAAAGCTCCCCGTTAGCACATGCATGGCAGAGAATACAAGAGATAAACATCTCAAGATCATTTATGTACATGATATTTATCATAGCTAAACGAAAACAATCTCACTACTGTGAGAAAATGGACTGAATGTTTCTTTTTCCAAGATTTTGTAGGCTCTGCTGGGCATGAGAAATGCTCAAACTTCTCACCTTGAAACAGGGAACTACTGGTTCACTATGCACTGCAGATCACCAGGACTTTTCATTGAAGTTTAGAAGTGAAAACTGTTTTTCTTCTCTCTTACCAGCACATCGGAATGTTTTGTCCATATGAAAAACATCTCAGTTAAGTCACAGCTTTTCTTGAGATTTTGGGCTCATAGTTAAGCAGCTTGTAAAGTTGATTTGACAAGTGGCAGTACTAACATTAGTTTATTTTTTCTTCACTTGAATAAAATTCATGGGAAATTTTATGCATAACCTGTTCAAATCCCGTGGGAAAATAAGTTTTCTCCATGGCTTCATATTTGTAAGTCTAACTCACCACTGCATGCTTCAGTTTTACATTTCAAAAGTCATCCATTTTCTTTATGCGCAGTATTTTTGGGTAATGCTACAAATCTGATAGATTTCAATAATTATACACTTAATATATGCTGCGGCTCCAAAACCCATCCTGATATCTTGTGCTTTGGTCTTCCAAAACTGCCTTTAAAATCAGTGCCAACTCATCTACAAATTCTGTGCTCTCAAAACATTTTGTGTGGCTTTTTTTGGTGAGTCTAATTTTAAGTCTTATAGTCTTTGATGGATGTAAAAATTCATTTAATCAGCCAGTTATCCTGCAATATAGGCATCTGAGTCATATGCTCTCCACCAGCCTTTGCTTGGTTAAACACCAGATGGATGAAACAGCTGTATAAATCTTTAATCCCTGTGACAGCCTTTCTTTCATTTATTTTTTGACTTATATGGTTAGCTTCACTTGTGTGTTCTTCCAGTTAGGGAGTTAACCAATCTCTGCCATTCAGATTTATTTAACACACTTTGTCTTTAGCTTAGGAAATATTACTTTTACATTGATTTTTCAATTTATACATTATTTAGCCTGTGTTTGAAGTAATATGGATGTCATTGATATTTCTGTTCATTATCTGTTAATCTATCAATGTAAGTGATATAATTAAAATCACACATTATCATGACAGTCTGTAGTTACAGTCTCTTTCTTGGAAACAGTTCTTTCTTGTAAGATGGTCTACCTCAAAATTGTTAATTTTCTAATCAATTCTGCTTTTTTCACACCATTCTGGTTTGCAGTTGCACATTATTTCTGTAATCTCACTATTTCAACAAAATAATTAAAATCTAAACTGAAAGACAGTGGCAGAACTATCTGTAGTTGAAGTGTACAACTTTTGAAAGGGTTAAACTTAGCTTTTTAATAGATTACTGTCATTTATAAATATAAATTTTGAAACACATTTGGGTTGTCTCCAGAAGGATAAAATAATATTTTGTTACCATGATTAAAGATGATTGTAAAAAAGCATGAATGGTACTAAACACTAAGGAGATTTCCTAAACAGATTTAAAGGGACACATAATGCATTTTGTGTGTGTGACCCAAAGAATACAACATGGGAACTTTCATGGAAAGGCAGAGAACAGTTTAATGTATTTGAATATTGAGAAGACATAGGAAGAGGGTGTAAGCTTCTTTAACCATGCAGCTCAAATAAACAGTAGAAAATTCACCCTGCAAGAATGAATTTTGGTTTTTTTTTAAGGAAAAAAGCATGTTCAAATGGTTGGTCTAATTAAAGTAGAATCAAGACTAACTTGTTAATTTCCTTAACCCAAGAATGTCTTGTCTTGTCTAGGATTTGATTAACACTGGTATCATTTTTCTACTTAAGCAAAACAAGAATGGGAGGCAAGAGATGAACATCAATGCTGAGTTAGGAAAGGTTGTTGTGGCACCATCATTCTATAAAGTACACCAATAATGCTTTGGCTAATTTTACTACTCCATGTAGTAATGTAATTTCTGAGTTCCAAAAAGGTTCCTTTCTGGGTCATCCATGGCACAACATAAAAATCCTGAGACATTGAAATCAGAAAAGAAATTTGCATGGAGAAAAGAGTGGGAATAAATGGTGATAGGAAAATTAAAACTTTGATAAGTGTTATGAAAAACATGCCTCTAGAATATAACAAATAAATCTAAAGCTCCAGGATATCACTGGAGAAGCTGAGAGGACAATGAGACTCAGCAAGCTGACCCTGAAATTCTTTAATGCTACTAAGTCCTTAGAAAAGCTTGAAATGATTTCATTCTTTACATTCGTCCTTGTGTGTTCAAAGCCTATGGAATAGGATAGCAGTTGGGAACAACTACTCATAAGTAGCCCTCTTCTGCATGTGAATAATACACTGCCTAAGTGATGTAAAGGGAGTGCAGGACACGTGAGGTTTCTCTCTTCACCTTGGTATTTCAAGGATATGATTTATAATAACCTCATCATTTCAAGGTTGGAAGTTGACTGAATTCATGCTCCCTTCCTAATAGCTTTTCAGCCCTGTGTGCTTTTGTTATTGTGTCTCATATCCACACACACAAGAGTTTTTGTCAAAGTGAAAGGAATCAGAGTGACCACAGTGTGAAGTAATTTTGTTCAGAGAAGAGACACTTGGTGATTTCTTCTTTGCAAGGTAGCCCAAAATACAGAGTGGTTCATATCCCTGTATAGAAATACAATCTCACATAACCAATGCTTTGATGTGTTTGCTGTGTTTCAACCATTTCTGAAGTATTTCTAAGCATATTAGCTATGATATATGAATGCATTCTCAATGTAGGGAAATAACCTTGACCTTCAGCTGCATTACTGGAAGAAAGGCTCTATTCCAAAGAGGTGTATAATAATATTTAATGTATGGAGCATTTCAGCTCTATGGAAATGTAAATTGCCTATATCTGTGTAGAAACCCCCCTTTGAACTTCCAGCTTGATATCAATATTTATTTATTGCATTGTGATGCCAGTTGCATGTCCCTTGCTTATTTCCCTCTGTATCTGCATGAAAAAATTCCTTCCTATCAATATCAGTTACCCACATGTATCCTGAAGAGATTGGATTTCACCCCATTCCAGCAACATTTTTCAAACTGTTATAGATATGAGATAAAATCTCATTTATTTTGTGGCTACAAATTCCAACAGGGAAAAGGAATAATTCTTTCTTCATGGAAAGAATTTCTAAACCTCTGAGATGATGTGACACTGTTTTTCCTAAGGAAATTAGCCTAAAAATTCTTGAGAAACTTAAAAGAGGTTTAAGTGCCTTTTAGAACTGAATATATTGTTGATGGTAGATATCAACATGTCTGGTCTTCTGTTGCTATGGAACTAGGAAGAAACTGAAATCTTTCCCTTTACTTGATTTCACTGGTGTAAGACAGGCAGTGACATATAGAAACACACTTTCTGCATTAAGATTTCTAGAATTTTCCTCATATTTTATCTGTGTGGTTTGAAATGATTACTGAACTGATTGTCATTATAAAACAGATAGAATGACTATTAAATATTTCATAAGATTTAGATAATCCTCATTAAGCAAGACAGACTTCTGTACTTCTACTCCACACAGAAAGATGTACTTGATATTCAATAATACTTTCTCTTCATATTTTCTGCTTTTAAATCTGATAACTCTTGAAACCACAATGAAGGAATCAACATTAAATGTATTTTTAATAATCCCATTGTGATTATCTTTGGACAACATAATTTATACAGCAACTGTATATTAGTCTCAATTTTTTTACCCTAGAGATTTGGAGGATTTCATTTCAAGAAAACTAAAATCAAAAACTCTGATATTATGTCCAAACAAACAGGAGACTTAAATCCAATTTTTTGAGGGTCACATTTTGCAGGAGTCAATCATGTCTATTATTATCTACAAGCCAGTGGCAGGTGTCCAGTAACTGCAGTCTGTATTTTTGTCTTATGTGTGTGTGCATCTACGTATATGCATTGTAATTTCCACATACATATGTACATTCACACACGTGCACCTACAAGCTTTTATGTGGAAACTTTTATGACTATGATTTGGTGATTGTTTTCAAAGATTCACACCAATATTTTGCCATATTTTCCTGAACACATGCATTTGTAAAAGTGTTGCTGATAGAGGTCTTGGAGCTAGGCTCTAAGCCACAGACATTTCAGTATGCCACAGCAGGAAGAATAGTTTCCATAGACATTCAGCATTAAGATAAAACAATTTTATTTGGAAGATGGAATAAAGCTTCTTATTCCAAAGGAATTCCTTGGACAGGTACTTCATATTTTAGTTTCAAGGAAGTAAGCTAGCAGACAACAGAAGATCATATCATATTTGATAATCTTGTGCATCTCTGTGAATCTGAGAGCACTGTAGTTCAATAGTGGAACAGCAACTGTTTAATTTGCCATGAAATGCAAGATGGATAATTCTATATTAGTGGGGGAAAAAAAAAAAAAGAAAAAAAAGAAAAGGAAAGTTTCAGGGTTAGTTTGGTCCTGGAGTTTTTGCTGTAATTGTCTTAACTGCTTATTACTAGAAAATATCACATATCATGTAAAAATCACATATTTATACATTGAACTAAGTTTGTCTTTTGTTTGCTTGCTCTGTTTCCCAGAGTTTCATGATCCACTGATTTAAGCCATTTAAGATCCACTTCTTATGCTAAAGAATTTAATTATCTAATTTTTTTTGTTGCACATGCAAAGATGATAATATCCACCTGTGCAACAGTATCTGCCTTGTACAAGTATTAATCGTCCTGCTGCAGGAACATGTTGTGATAAACATCAGTTTACCTACAAAAGACACTGTCTCCCTACCAAATCAACAGTAAATACATTGAATTTCTTGATACAAGTACAAATGGGAACAAATTATTACATGATAGACTATTCCTATTTGTTGTTTATTTTCTTTTGTGTTACTTAACATTTGGTTCTATAACTATCCTAAAATATATATTTTGAGAAAATTTACTGTAAGATAAAGGTTAATTTGTGAAGGAATGATTCAATTAGAAACACACATGGGGTACAAGTGCACAGAATTCACAGAAAAGTGATGGCAAACACAACCTGAAGTCTACAGCCAAATGGAAGGACAACACATCATTGTGAGACCACCTCTCAGAGACAGAACATGCATTTGAAGATAAGCATGATGAGCCTGTATTTAGCAACAGGAACCTTATCCACTACCCCTTTCATATAGCCCCATCACATTTCTGCAGAGTTTGTTCTTGGTCTGCTCAGGGGTGGGTTTGTCCGTGGTACAGTACACCTGCCTTACCTTCTACTCTGAGTGGGAAGATCCCTCAGTGATGATGAGGAAACCAAGAGCAATTTTTCAAAAAGTAAAATATTTGAAACGTTTTTTAAAGAATTAATATCCTTAGTTACAGTGGTCAGGCTCACCTTTCAAAAATATCTCAGTCTCAGTTTCAGTTCCTCAGACCTGCTGAGTCACTGCAGATAAATCTCTTCAATAATCAGGGTTTCATGAAAATAAGGTAATGATGTTAATTTGGTTTGAGAGGTATTTTGTGATCTTCTGATGAAATGTATTCTGTAATAAGCAGAGAGTTTATTATTCAGAAAGAATAATATTCTTTCAGTTTAGCAGTATTCTTGAAAATTAAAGACCCTTTCAATATCTGCCTTTCTACAAGCCAGGAACAGAAAGTGTTTCTCCTTTCCCTTGTTTCATCTTGCCTTTTTGCACCTGTAAAAACCAAAACAAAAGCAGGCTTGACCATGGTATTTGCAGATGCTGGCACTCCATTCACACAGGACAAAGCTGATGAAGAGGGGAGAAAAAAGAACTTCTGGAGAAGCAAAGTCAAAAGTCAAAGAGATGAAATAAAAACAAGCTGCTTTTCAGTCCAGCTAAATAAATAATAGCAATACACATGACAGATGATATCAGCCTGGATGAAACAGAGAGTGACATTTTTTCACACCTTGTTTCTTTCAAAACTCACTCCTCAGCCAAAGCAGATAACACTCCAACTGAGAAAAAATGATTTGCCATGAGTGTTGATAATATGGAAAGAGTATTTTACATTGAGAAATTCTTTGCAGAATCTCCTACTTCCGTTTAAGGAACATTACTTGGCTCTAGACCCAGATGATACGGATGAGGGAAAGACAATGAAACAGTAGATAATAAAGAAGGAAAAGGAGAAAGATTTATTTTTTTTAAATCCAAAGGAATTTTAGTATTACTTATGTGTTTGCAGTTGTGCAAGTTGTCTGCTTTGTAAGTAACATATATACATTAAATGAACTTTCTATGTAAAGAAACTAACACTGATCCACACTAAAGATCTCCATGACTATCCACTTCTAAAATGGAGGAAGTGTTAGTCTGTAAGGTCTTTAGGCTGCTGGCTGATCTCTCTGCCCTTGCTGCATAGGGAAAGCCACACAAAAGCCTAGCACTACTGTGGTAAGGTCTCTGAATGATACAGAAGAAATTGTTCACTCAAAAAGAAGCAAGCAGTACACACACAGGATTATTTTGTTACCATTATTTAGGCTTCAATTCAACAAAGCATTTGAGTTTGTGCTTTAAATTCATTAATTGTTGTTAATTAGTGGAGACCCTCCTGTAATATTGATGGCTTACCTTTGAAGAGACACTATTCAAATTCTCCACAATGTACAATGAATAAGACTTTTTTATGCGCTTCATTTTCTGTCTTCTCTGGCTTTTGTTCTTTCACATCCAGAGTAAGGACTGTTGCAGCATGCTAGAGGTAGAAAGAGTCCATAACCTGCACCTTTTAGCAATCGCCTTCAGTTTTATTGTTGAATTTTTGGTTTTCAGTTCTGTGAAGTGCTTGTGCTGGGCTAAAATTAATTGTGACTGAAAAAGAATGGCATTTTCAAAGTTGTTATGACAATCTGCTTCCTTCATTGAGATGCATAAGGCCTAGATATTCCATTTTTTTTCCAAGGCCTCTTGTGTAACTCTTAGCAAATATATTGACTATGTGGTGGATGACTCAATTGTCCTGGAATAAAATACTGCATTGACAAATCTACTTGTACTTCTGAGTGTCACCGAGTAAGAGATATTCATTCTTAAAGTAGGCATTTCCTGCCAAATCCTAAATCAAAATTATTAGTTATAGTTAATAAAAGCAGTTCTATGGGGACTTAGTTACCATTCTCCATTTTCAAGGTAGAAAGACTTTGAGGCAAGAGATCAATTGTATGTATTCCTGGGCACCTATCACTGATAAGTCAGATTAACATACTGGTCAAAAGTTTCTAGATCTGAAAGAAATACAGCTCTTTCAAAGACCCACTTTTCATTCAATTCACTTTTTTCCTTTATTCTTTGTAGGAAAGGAGCCCAAAGAAACAATGTTAGTGATTTTCCTTGCTTCAGTTCGAGCACATGTGAACTGAAACCTGAAATTTGAAGCATTCACCAGGAACAAAAAGAAATTTGCATTATTTCTCAGTGCTATCTTTTAAAATGGAAACTTGATTTCTATCAGCCATAGTTTTCTGGGGGGCACAGGCTTGTCCTCATCCTCTTTTCAACCATAACAGTCTTGCCACAATAATTTTACACTGTGTTTCTTCTACAGCTAGAACACAAAGCTTTGATAGCTGCTGTGAAAATACAAACCTACAGTTTTTATATTGTTTAACTTATTTTTCCTTTTTGAATTTTTCCTTTTTAATTTCTCCCCCTTGATGAAAATAATTTCTTCCAGACAATAAAGTAGACGTGGGTTGATTTAGATTAAATGATGCCTACATTCAGTGTTCTAAATAACAGTCAGATCTGGATCCATTGTTAGAGCTGATGGGAAGAGGCAGAGGGATGGAGAGTTTCACTAGGCTGCAGCAGCCAAGCTAAAGAGATGCAGTCTACCAGGGGGAACAGAGGGATTTTTGGATAGACTGAACAAGAATAGTCAGATAAGGACCATGTCAAATCAGACCACAGGGTGAAGAATGAGAATGGAGACTGAAGGACTGCTGAAACGTGGAGAATTTGAAGTTACTGGGTGATGGGGCAAATCAAATAAAGACATGGAGGTTTGAATGAGGCTTGGAAGGAGTCAAAGTGTGAGCTTTGGAGCTGTAGGGGTCGAGCTCTCCAGGATAAAGGAGGGCTTAGAAGGGAAGGGATTTGGAATTGAATGAAGCATCTCTTGTCAGGGCAAGTTGAAAATCAGAATGAAATAGAGGATAAGAAATCTCTAAGAGGCAATAATCTGAAAAGTTTGTGTTTGCCAGCTAGCCAGTTTTATTAGGTCCCTAATATACAATGACAACTGCTACCAAAACCATAATATGTACAGACTACAGTTGTGTTTGGAGATATACAGGCATAATCCTGACAGGTGTGAGATAAAAGGTTAAATGTTGGATGGATTGGTGAGCAGGTGCAACCATCTACTGGGAATTGTGGAATCCTCTTTTTGTGGTTTAAAACCAAATTATAAAGCAGTGTCTAACTGTAATTGGGTACAAAACCAAATTAATCATAGATAAATGCAAATTTACAAATGATTGTACTTCTCCCCTCTGCAAGTGGGATGGCATTGTCCAGGAGACAAGTTGGCTGTGTTAGGCTAGATTCTAGCCATGCTATGCATAGACCTTATCCAGGCTTGAAGTTCTTTGGGTCCTCTCCTGATGATAACCTGATGACCATCAGTTATCTGATTTGATAGACAAAATCAAATTCTTGGCTGTCTCATTGAAATTTGTGTAGTGCCCAAAATCGTCACCATTGCTTGTGCTTTCAATCTGCTTGTCCCAAAGACTACACAACAAGCAAATACGTTGTGTAGACGTTGCTTACTGTCTTCTATCCTTAAAAGTAATTTACTCCCTTATCCTGTTAACTAAAGTCCATATGTTAATAGTATGTCACCAAGACCTCAACTGTGTGAACTGCTACACTACCACTTTTTGTTCTGTTGACAGGCCCATAAGTATCCATGCAGATTAGTTCCATGCATTGCTTTTTGTGAAACTATATATGCACATTGAGGCATCCTTCACATCTTGATATCTGAACTGATTGTTAATGCCACTAATATGAGAGCTTGTCCAAGTAAAATTACTCATTAAAAATGTGGTATTATTCACATAGTTACAATTGTCTAGTTACTTGTAACTTCATTTATCATTCTCAGTGCTGTTGAGTACCAGAGTCAAGATTAGGTCTTTCGTGGAAGACACTGCTTGCCATCTAGTGCCTTGCCCACAGGTTGTAATACATGTATTTTTGTACACCTGCCCTGCTGAAAATCATCTCACCACTCATTTTGCAGCAGTCTGTTGTGAGAGTCATGGTAGCAGAAGTGTTTGTGGGTGGATGGCATATGCTGGCACTACATGTAGCACATAGCAGTCCTCTAAGCACAGCAAAACAGATTTGGTATGTCATGATGTCTTTTTTTTGACCTTGGTGGCCCAGATGGGCCACCCAAATATTTCCATCTGCTTTTTTTCCATTGTTTAATTCATTCCCACACAGCATTGGCTGGCATCCAGGAGTTGATATGGATGTCCAGTGTAGTCCTGGCAATTGGGACAGTAACTCAAGTTGTTGTTGTGTTCCTTGTATTCCAGTTGCTTTAGGGACTGTAGCACAGGTGTCACAGGTCTCTTTCTTTTGGGCTGTGTGGCTAGCTTCTTAACCCCAATATCTGAAGCTTCAAAATCCCAGTGATTTTCTTCAGATTCCATCATCAACCTCCAGGATATTTTGTACTCTACCAGCATCTCAGATATGGTACAGGGTCACTGCTGCACTGCAACTTGTTTCACTTGTTGAAAGGCTTACTGTTATTTAACTTTGATTTGGGTCACTTAAGCTTGTGGCAATCCTCTCTTGTTACTCTCTTGTCCTTTGGGGATAACTAAAGCCATATCCTCACACCTTTTTCAACAAGGCCTGATTTACTCTGACTCTTGTTTGGTGGAAAGAAAGAGTAATTTTCTGCTGCATGCAAAGCTGAGGGTTCTTGAGACATCTCTAGGGCAAAGAGAGGGTTTTGAGTTGAGAGGACAAAGTTAAATCAGGTGTAGTGCCTCAAAACATGGGTATTTACAATCAGGACTGATTTCAGGAAAATAGTGCAGAGGTGAATTCTCCCCTTCCCTTCCATGCAGGAGAACTTACAACTTCTTTATCATTTTGAAAACATAATTGCAACCCTGGAAATACAATAGCCTAATTACCAGAAGGTTATTGGGCAATATGACAATTGTACTAGGCATAGAGCATATTTTAGTCTATATGGTAAATAGGCAAGTGCATCGAGGGTGGTTGGACATTGGAAAAGGCTCCACAGGGAAGGGGTCACCGCACCAAGCCTGACAAAGTTCAAGAAGCGTTTGAACAATGCTCTCAGGCACATGTTGTGATTCTTGGGGTTGTCTTGCATGGGGCCAGGACTTAGACTTTGATGATCCTTGTGGATATTCTATGATTCCAATCTAAAAATGGTAGTATTACATTGCACATTCTTACAGAGGCTGTATTCTCTCAGTTGAAATTGACTGCAGATAAAGCATCTTATATGGATACCAGAACCCTCAAACAACAAAAATAGAGCTACTTAGAATCACTGACAGGGAATGTTACAGCGAAGCTTAAGAAATTTTTCTTAAGAATTTCAGAGAGTAACCAAAGTTTTGGAAGAGGAAAAAAATGAAAAAAGGACTGTTTTTGTCACCTGAAATGCAAAAAAACATTTTGCCTGGTAAATTTTAAGCATGTACATAAAGAAAAGTTTTGCTCAATTTTGGCTCCAGAATTTCCTCAAGTATTCATGTGAGTTTTCCTTCATATTCCAAAATTTATTAAAAATATAGGCTCATACAAGCCATTATTAGACATCAGAAAAACAGGAGGTTTTCCTCTTCAATGAAATCGGTGAGAATTTCAATTAGATTTCTCAGGCTTTTCTTCCCAGAGTCATGGTGTTGTAGTAAAAAAAAGATTGAATAGTTTATTGGATTCAGTGACCATATAGCATTCAGTGTGTTAGATAGATTTTTAAAGTGCAGAAAAATTGAGAAAACCTGATGAGAAAATGCTGAAATTTTTGCTGTTATTGATATTGTAAACCCATAGATTTGCCACACGTTCAGTACAGCTTGGTTTAAAGGGTGAGATGCTTTCCCTGTGTGTAGGACTGGTCAATTTATCATTGACTAAAGGCAAGAGCTTTTGACACAATGTAGTAAATGAAAAGTTATCACTCATATTTAAACTATTGGATGACATTTCAATGTAAGAATATATTCACACATGTGAGAACCCAGGGCCTGTCTTTGACTGCCCTGGGAGCTCAGGGACATGTGCAGGGCGCCCAGAGGGCTCAGAAGCCCTGGCACCAAGCCCAAGACACCTGCAGTTTGGATTTTAGTCCTTGGGAATGTCTACCAGCTTTGAAAGAAAAACTACAAGTCTCA
>VYXF01000465.1:131876-201629 GCA_013397295.1 Polioptila caerulea
AATAAAGTATTTGTAGTTTTTAGTATAAAGGATAAACACCACCTCTGGGCAGGGATCGCCTCGGACGGTCGTGCTGTGAAGATCTCAGCAGGACAGAGAGAACAGTGTTCTAGATAAGGTACAATAAACAATAATAAAAAAAATCTGAAGACCGAAGATTCTACGTCTTTTTTCATCTTGGGCAAGGAAAAGGACTTTTAACACCTTGGGGACATTTCTGCAAAAGCAGAAAACCCCACACATGCAGAGTCCTTGTGAATTACTTGTCTTCTTCCTATGTTGAAGGGAACATTCATAAAAGCAGGCTGATGATTTACTTTGGCCAGTAATTATTGTCACTTCATAGTGACCTTCAGCAAGGGCATCACTAATGGCAGGTGACAATTCTTAGTTGTTAAAAAAAGCACAGATTTCAAAGTGCTTTATCAAATAAACTAATACTTTGTAACTGTAAAGGCCTACTTGTTCCCATCAAAAAATTTTTGATCTCTGAAAACTGATAAAAATTCTGAAGTTGAAGAAAGCACTGCTGCCATAAAGCAGGTGCTCCACTCTCCTGTCTCTGCTGCTCACACTGTTTCCCTGGAAGTCCAGTTTGGCCACTGAGGTAAGGAACACCCAAGCATATTTATTTGTTTGTCTTCTCCAACTATATTCAAGTGAGGAAACATCTTTATGGCAGGCACCATAACAATTTTAATGGAGACAAATTGAATTCCCTAGCAATCAGCTTCTTCTTCCTTCTGTACACAACATGCTACAGGACTCCCAGTTCAAACTGAGAGGCAACAATGCACATGGGGTATGTGCAATAGCCAAGGGCTCAACAGCCTTCTGCAAAACATATCTGCACCTCTCTGCAAAACTCTGAGTGTGTTCAACAACTGCTAAAAATTGGGCCGTTTATGTTACTTTTTTCTAGAAGATTCCCTAATAGTTCATCTTTCATTTTTAGGCCATTAAACAGGAAAAATATTTGAGATGAGAATGGAAGTTCCTATCAGCATTAGTACTTATATGCCTCCTTTTTTATAATCATGTGTTGTCTCTGGTATAGAGAATATTTACAATTTTTACAGTTTCTGTGGCCAAAAAATGCTTTATCTTCAGAGCAGCGTGTGAACAAACGTAATGATATGACATCGACGGAAGAGGTTCATGCCTGTAGTTCATAAAAGCTCAACAAAACTTCTTTTAGTGATCAGCTGATTTTATTTGGTGATAGTTCTTTAGAGTGGAAAATCAGCCATGGTTTAACATAACTCAGATTAAAAGCTGCTAAATATCCCATAAGAATAGAAACTGGAAATTAAGGACATTTCTCTTCCACAAGAAAAAACATTCTTCAAAACTCTTTGCCCAAAGTAATTGCTGTGGTTTGACCCCAGTTGGCAATTAAGCACCATGCAGCTGCTCACTCATTCCCCCACCCCAGCACACTGGGGAGGAGAATCAGAAAGAAAAGGTAATCCTTGTTTGAGATAAGAACAATTTAAAAATAGAAAAAAATTATTTTTATTGTTCTTGTTGTTGTTCTTGTTGTGTATTTGTTAATATTAATAACAATAATTGTAATTGCAAGAAGGAGAGAAAATAACAGAACCCGAGAGAAAGAAGTGATGCACAAAACTGCTCACCACCCATTGACCAATATCCAGCCTATCCCCTCTTCAACCTTCTTCCAGGTAACTCCCCCAACTTATATATTTGGCATGACATTCTATGGTATGGAAAATTCCTTTAGCCAATCTGGGCTATGTGCCCTGGCCAAGCTTCCTCATGGCTTTTTATGCAGCTCTTCACTGGAAGTTTGTGAGACACTGAAAAATCTTTGACTTCAGGCAAACTATAGGCAAGAGAGGAAACATTCATGTGTTTTCAGCATTATTCTCATACTAAACCCAAATCACAGCAATGTACCAGCTACTAAGAAGAAAATGAACTCTGTCCAAGCAAAAACCAGAACACTAATCCATCTAACCTGAGTGTATTTTTCTTAGAAGGCATTCTATGGGGACATTTTGACTGAAAAGCTTCAGATTGTGAGACTGATGAAGACTGTAAAAAAGTCTTTTTCACTTTTCAAAGCCAAAACTAGTGAAGGAAGCATACAACACAGATGTACTTGAATCTGAGTTTTCTCATGATACTATCACGGGTTTGTCATGTTACTCCCTTTATGAAATACTTATTTCATTCCATCATCTACCCAAAGACCAATTTCAGCCTTCCTGTTCTTGCCCACACAGTAACTTAAAAAACACCTCTGGGGGATTAAATTAATTACGTTTACGTGCAATCTTCTCATTATTCAATAAGTAAGTTTTCTAAAAGATAAAACAAGTACACTGGAGAGCATAGACCATTCTTCAATCATGGTAAGAAGTACTAATTAAATCCCTTAATGCAAATGAACAGTATTTAATCATCTTTGCAAATGTTACTGTTAGGAGTCTATACCTGCAGTATTCAAGATAGATGTTTCTAATTCTTCCCTGTTATTTATAACAAGGTAGCCTGTGATCTTACTTTCCTTACAGCCTCCAAGATGAAATTATTTTTTGGTCATTATGAGTCAAGGTGCATTACTCACCTGGAATTTAGAGTGATTTTTTAATATTGTTTAATATGCCTACGGAATAGCTTTGCATTGATTCTGTACTTTTTTTTGGATAGGTCTTAGAGCCTTGATTAGATTGATCTAGGTTCTAAAAATTGACCAATCATGTACAAATCTCCAGCAAAGTTTAAAATATCAAAGACAGTACTTCAGACACTGATTATGGCCAAGAGAGCAGAAGAATATGCAGAAGTTTTGATTCCTATTTCCTGGACACATACATCAAGAGACAGACCAGATAGACAAATAAATGAGAACCTGTGATTCACACACCAGTAACTTCACTCAACAGAAGGCTGCACATTTAGGAAAGATGCTTTTAAAATTTAGATGGACAGAACTTGCTTCTTTGAATGCCCATTCATCCCATTGGCATCTTCGTAAAAGGATTGTATTCTGTTCCAGATGAAATGGTTTTCCTTTCAATTTGGAGAGGGACTAAGAGATGTTCAAAATTATTCCTTTTAACTGATCCTTTTTTCACAATTAAAAACCATTTTTCATTCAGGATTTCTGAGGTGGTTTGCATGAAAAAGAGCCTAGACAGTGCTTACAACCTGGAAGATGTGCTTGACTGTTCAAATCTTCATTTTCTGTGTCACAAAGCTGTAACCTGCACTTACAACCACCTGATTTGAAGGGAAAATAGTATATTTTTTTATTTTCTTGAAGCTAATGTTCTATGGCTCTTCAGACTATGAGGGGTTTTTTCAGACTTTAGAAAAGGGAAGCGTATTTAACTGATTATGGTGATTTTGCTGAGTGTCATGTGAAGGTTATTACAAAAAATGAAATATTTTCTTCAACTTAGAAACTCTTTGTTCAGCAGTACTTGAAATACCTTCTTTCTATTTGTTAATTAATTGTCTCAAAAGATAAAGGAGACAGATTGGGCAAGATTGGTATTTGGTCATAGGTTAGGCTTTGAGAATACTGGCAATCTGAATTCATATCTCTCTATTTTAAAAGTGCAAAATCACTCAAATTTTCCACAACTGTAAATCGAGAGTCTTAATTTTTCCCTATTTATTTAAAAACTTGAGATGTATAACAAAATTTTAGCTTTAAAAGTTGTGTAATAAAAAAGCTTATTTTGATGTCAAGGCTTTAATGCCTAAATCCTAAATTAAATATCCAGAATTGACATGCAGCCAAAAAAAAAGAAGATTACATCTGTAAAAATATACTGTATTCTACCCTTCACAAGCATATAAATCATAACTCCAGAGAAAATGAAGGACTTAAAATAGCTTAAAATTGATGTGAGAAAGTGCTTGAAATTACAAATGTTGCCCTGTCATCCATATAAGTATTTTCTTTTAATTTAATTAAATCCAGTAATAGTGAACTCTGTATTTATATCAAAAGTTTCTCTAAATAGACTGAAAATATATGGTTATGGCACACAAAAATAGAGTCTACACATTTATAGAGAGTAATGATAAAGCTCATAAGTGAGGAAGCTGGAACACATGGAGTGAAAGATGTCCTCCCACTAGACAGTTAGGATTCAGATGCCCATTAAAATCTCAGCAACACAAAGGAAACAACAAGAAGTGTTTTTCTTCCCCTGTTTCACCGTGACAGTTTGCAACAGCATGGAATATTCTGAATGTACATTACAGAATGAGTCATTCCCGTTGACAATTTTGGCCTGGTCTCCCTTTCGATGGCTTCACCACACAGTATTTCATTGAAGATCTACCCATAAAGACTTTGATTCATGCATTCCAAGCGACCTGACCTTGGCTTCAAGCCATTATGTATCATGCTTTACCAGTACAATTGAACAGCAAATTAAATAATCTAAGAAAAGTCAGCATTAAAGGGAGCTGAGGAAAAAGTGATGAGATTAATTAAATGAAAAACTGTTTACAACAAAATATGACAAGAGAGATAAATTAAATGCTGATCCTTATTAAGAGATTTATAAGAAAATTTGGCATATTTAGAAAAATCCATAAAATAAAGGACAAAGCTATCTTTTCATCACAAGAGTAAAAGGGAAAGCAATCAAACTATGAATACTACATGCTGTGGAATTAATTACCCACTTCTACCACCTTGTGGAGACACAATATTAAAAAATATGACAGGTCTGTGTAGGAAAGAAGAGCCATCAAGTGACTGTATAATAGGCTGATGCTTGACAAACATGTTTTATGAGCTATTATAACCTTACTGTGAAGACAGGGCTCTTCAGGGGTATCACTCTAAAGCATAAGTATGGACAGCTGTGGGATCTTTGCACTGATTAAGTGCCATGGATCATTCAGCATACATTTTATTTTCAATAATATCACCTTTGCAATTAAATAAAAAGATCTTTTGAGGGAATGTTGACACTTAATTCTCCCACATGGAATGAAAATTCTCTGCAGTCATCTTAGTATCATGATTAGAATGATACTGGAAGATATAAAAACTACGGACACAAATAACAGGGCAGACATTTGTTTGTTTGTCAGCAGTCAAAAAGTCCTGAATTAAGAATGAGGGGTAATTATATCAAATGGTAGAGCACTTATTTAACATGAGACAGGTAACAGGATCTATGCCCACATTCTCCAGTGTTTTTCCCCTATACTCAGCAGTGGTGAAGCTGCAGCTGCAGCTCTAATCCTCAGTTTTCAGCCCCTCAGAAAGACATTGAGGCTCTGGAGCATGTCCAGAGAAGGACAACAGAGCTGGTGAAGGGTCTGGAGAACATGTCCTATGAGGTGCATCTGAGGGAGTAGGGGTTATTTAGCCTGGAGAAAAGGAAGCTGAGAGGGTACCTTACTGCCCTCTATAAATACCTAAAGGAAGTCTGCAGCAAGATGGGCTTGGTCTCTTCTCCCAGGGAACAAGTGACTGGACCACTGGAAATGCCCTCAATTTTTACCAAGGGAAGTTTCGATCAGATACTAGGAAAATTTTTTCAGAGGACAAGTAGTCAAGCAAGTGGTGGAGTTGACAATCCTTGGACATGTTTGAAAGGCTTTTGGATGTGGTGGACTTGGCAGTGATGGCTTAATATTTGGACTCAATTATATTGGGGGTCTTTTCCAACTTTAATGGTTCCACAGCTCAGTGCAATACTTGATGCCCATACCAGCAACAGTAAAGACAGCAAAGTTTTGTGTGATTTTGTGTTTTGAGAGCTTCTATTGGTGAACTGGGTTCTAAACTCTTGCCCTGAACTTGTCAAACGATATTGTGTAAGTATGAAAGCTTGGAAACTGAATCAGTGGGAACAGGAGGGAAAGCTGATTTCCCTTTTTAATTTCTGCTGTCTTATGAGTAGTCCATTACCCAGCATATGAAAAGACCTCATGAGCTAAATTCAAGGTTGCATCCAGTACTCATCATACTTCCATTAATCTTTTCTGAGGTCAGTGTTGATTACCCCATTACACAGAAAACTTAGACTATGAGGTTAGGAAGCAGTACTGTTTTCAGGGTGGGGAGGTGGGGGGTTTTGTTTAGTAGGTTTTTAACATTGGGCAAAATCTGGTGTGGTCTCAGGGAAAGAATATGCTTGGTGACTGGTGTGCTCCTGGAAAGCATCTAGAATGATCCCAGTTCATGATATCTTAGAAAACACCATGCAGTGAACCACAGCAAGGTGAGCGGGGACAGTCAGCTAAAATGCACTGTAGAAGGGCATTCCTGGAATGGAATGGAATGGAATGGAATGGAATGGAATGGAATGGAATGGAATGGAATGGAATGGAATGGAAGCTGTAGACAAGCCCCAGACCAGTATTCGACATCAGAGGAAGAATGTCATCACTACTGAGGGAGTTTCCACACAAAATTCAAGCTACCCCAAAATGCAAATACTCTGAGGATGTTAAAGGAAACCTGAATGTTACTCCAAGCTCCTAATTATCTCCAGAGCATTGGTGTTGCAGCTGGCAGTATGAGCTCTCATATCAGTACCATTCCATCCATTTTTAGTTCAGTTAATATATTTTTAAAACCTACAGGTATTTCTCAATACTAATTTTTCTGTGCTCATTATTAAGATTTTGCTACTGATACTTTGCCAAAAGTATTTCAGAAAGCAACTGCTCAATATGTTCATATTCAGTATCTCTCACAAGAGATTTCCCCCCCGTGGCAGCTTTAATATGATTACGTCTTTTCTTAGATTAATTAATCTATCATCTAAGTCCAGCATCATCTGCATTATCAAAGTCTTTTATGCTATCTGATATTCATTCTTCAGCCTTGCTGTATTCTAGCATTGTAATAGATTGTGAAAATATCCTTCAAAGATTTAACCAGAAAGTAGTTACTGTTTCTGTAATGCCTTTCACTCTCCTTAGGGTCTGTTGGTCATGGTGGAAGAGCCTGATATTTTGAAATTACCTTCTTTCTGCTTTTTTTGTTGTTGGTTGGTTGGTTTTGCTGGTTTGAGGTTTTTTTGATGTTCCATGAGGTTTGAAATTATGCCATGCGACAAGAATTCTTGAAAATCAGAGTTTGTTCTTTTATGCCTAGCTTCAATCTCTTTACAGAATTCATACGAATAAAGATCTATATTTGACATCCTTCTGACAGTAAGTACAAACTCCCTACAGCAGTGCTAAAGGTCTGTGACTCTGAAATTGCAAGGCTAAATGTTTAAGGCATTGATCACAGCACCAAGCCTGCCTGAGTTCAAGAAACATTTGGACAATGCTCTCAGGCACATGGTGTGATTATTGGTGCTGTCCTGTGCAGGGCCAGGAGCTGGACTTTGATGATTCTTGTGGGTCTCTTCCAACTTAGGAATCAACAACGATTCTGTGATTTTAATTACACTAAGACTCTTTCAATTCCTTCACATTCTAGGGTTGGAAAACCATATCAATATCTCTGCATATCTGAATATCTGCACCAGATAGTGGAAAATTATATTAAAGAAGAAAAAAAAAGGAGTCTTTTAGCTCTTAATATGAAGCACTCATTAGATAGAAATATTTTGCATAACATGAGATGTTTATTAAATTCAGATGAAAGTCCATATTGACACAAATTGAGATGTATTTGTATCTTTCAATGTCAGAAGCTAATTTATTTCATTAAAACTGATATTTTACTTTGCTTAATGAGAATGCTCTTCTTGTGGATAACAGCTGACAAGCTGGGCTAGTTTAAAAATACTTTAATGTATATCTATCTCAGTGAGAGCTTACTACAAGATTTTTATCATGGAAACTATTGTAGAGACAGCTGATAAAGTTTCCAATAATATTATACAACAAAATCACTTAGATCATCTTAGGTAATTTCTTCATTTTGACACAGAAATTAAAGGAAAATTAAATACATTTCTCAATCTATTGATATTACTACAATCACAAATTTCAATTTAGCATTTTTCTTAGCAATAAAAGAACTTTGAAATTGCATTTTTTACAGTCATAGTAGAGCAACTTTATTCTGCATTTGAATTGAATCATTGCATTGGTGTTATTGTCACTCTAGAAGTTTTGAGAGAGAGTAGATGTTCTTTTAGATATCCCTTTCAGTAATTGTATCCTAAAAATATGATTAATCAGACTAAATCAAAATAATTTTGATTGCATTTTTCATCAAGTATACATAATGTGGCAGCTATCCAGGAAATTATAATGAAAATCTGTTTGGAGTATACCTACATGGAATAGAGCTGTGAATTGCATCAATTTTCCTAGGTAATGTGAAAAGGGGATTCTTATTGTAAACTGAAAATTGAAAAGAAACTTAAAAACCTGGTTATAAAGAATTTGTTTGCCATGGGGAGATTTTTGTTGTTCTTCTATCTGTTTATGCCTTACAAATCAACTATATCCAGCCTTTCTATATTGACTGAAAATTTAAGCAGCTGGTCGTAAAAAGATTAGTAATTAAAGTTTTTCTTTTCCTATTTACTTCATCTTACCAGTTACTCTTCCACTCTGAATTATTCCTGATACTTGTAGAAATAAAATTTGAGCACCAGCCTCATAACTTACTTTTCTCAAGCAGCTGTATATTTTACCTGTTGTGCTGCTGTCTCAGGTGGCTTTTACAAATGAATGTCAATAAAACTGCAAGCCAACAGTCTATTAGTGGCTATTTCATCAAAGACAGTGAAAAAATTGACTTTGATTTAAGAGTGAGTAATTAAGGAACGGAGCAGGCAGAGTTCAAACAATCTACTTGCTTACAGACTAGTGGACCCCAGAACAGCAAAGCAATCACACAGCACAAAGATCTCTGACCTACGTCTTCATGAAATATTTTAATTTCTAAGGTTTTCAGCCCTAAGCTCTTACATCTGAAAAAGAAGAACTCCAGTCACATGTATTATTTTAGCCTGGTTCTCATGAAAACGGAGTGTTTAAGATTGCTTTATCTTTTAATGTTAGTAGATGCAAATTGGAGAGGAATTTAAAATTTCCTGCTAAACCCAGAGATGCCAGCTAGATGATAAGAGCATTTAAAAAAATGTAACAGCTCTGAAGTGCATGATTCAAGTCCTGATGAAGTTTTGGTCATTAATTCTTGATACTCCCAGCTCAGTAAGATGTGTGAGTAGCTGCAAAAACTCATATGTTTCACAGTCCAGTTCACTAGTAATCATTCTGCCATTCTGTGATGGTCGAAGAGCCCAGTCAAGACCACAGAAATCACAGGCAGCCCACAAAAATCATAAACTTCCTGAAGCTTTGGGGGTTTTTAATGTGGTCAACTCTATGTCAATCTAAGAAGTCATTGAAGGAGTGTTTTAATGCCAGTTCAGGGATTAGAGAACAACAGAATATACCGAGCTGGAAAGGACCCACAAAGATCAGGGAGTCCAACTCGTGCACAGCACCATCCTCATGTGCCTGAGAGTACTGAGACCTTACATACAAAAAAAAAAAGCAAAGGAAAGAGTAGGGATGTTGACCAGGTGGTCTCGTGCCTGAGAACCTACATGGCTGTAGTGGTGAGACTTCTAAGGTATTCAAGGTATATTGACTTCTAAGGGATTCAGGTCATCTGCCATCTGACCTTTCTAAAAAGTTCAAGAGAGCCATTTCCTCCTCATACTGAAAAATCAGATTTCTTTGATAAATATTATTCTTCTGTTTTAGAAATACCTACTGTTGCCCTGTGCCTCACAGAGAAACATCCTCTAACTTTCTCAATGTAAGGGAAATGTTGGTTTTTTATTTGAAGCACTAAGTTACTTACATCTCTCCTCTGTGATGGGTAATTAAATAGGGACTATTCCACACATTGCTAAATGTTGTTGAATTGAAAAACTGTTTAAAAGAATGTAATTAACTGCTTGAAATCTTATACTGAGTCAGTAGAGAATTTTTCTGCTTTGATCCGTTTAATTTTCATTAAAACTGAACATATTTTCTTTTCTTTAAAAGTTTTAGATAAGATGCGATAACAAGTGGTAATTTAGAAAAATGTAAAATGGCTTTAAGAAAATATTTGGATTTTTATTTTATTTTAGATTATATTTTACCCAATTCCACATGTCTCTAATCATATTACACAACCAGGCTCATTTCTTTTCCTATGATTATTCCAGCACATTATGAAGTGGAATTATTTTGTCTGCAAAATAATTCTGTGGAAAAAAAATGAAATCCTGGGATGCCAGAAGAAATCAAACAGGCATATTCAGCCTGAATGAAAACTGAATGGAATGTCAAATTATTTACAATTCGCATTAAGCAATGCACCCTGTAGACCTTCTAGTGAAGTTAAACATTTACACTGCTCAGATGATTTTTTTCACTAGAACTGGGGAGTATTTTTGGATGACTCAGTGTGCCATGACTACCCATTGGAGGGCAGAAGCCTGAGAAGTTTCTTTCTGAAGTAGGAGTCAATTCCCATCTGAGGCTATGCACAATTCAATATTATTAATGTCTAGCAACACAATTCTGCAGAGTATGGATGAGGGTTCAGTCATGGAAATTTAAATTAATTTAGGCTTTGAACACTGAGCTATTTTCCTAGCTCTATGGATAGATATATCACAGGCTTGACAGGTTTCTTATATTTCTTCACTGTGGTCGGGGTCTTGGTGAAGTCAGAATGCACAAAACACGAGGGTCTGTTTGTGCAGACACACATAATCAAGCTGGGCACAACAGAACAAAGGTGAGACCAGTTCCTTCCCAAAGAACTAGCAATACAATTCAGATAAATTAAGATAGATAATACAATTAATTTTCTGTGTAATAAATATTCTTACTTACTGACTTCATCCCCAGCTATGTAAATTTGATTCATAATCCTAACCATGAAAATACAATCTTCTACATCAATAGTAGCAGGATAGCAATCTGAATAAAAGACAAAGGAATATGAATTGCATCCCCTCTGCATCTTACAATCCAGAGAAGCCAACACAGAAAAAAAAAAGTAATTCAGTGGATATTGTTTTGTCATATCATAGAGACACATTTTAACAAATGAACAAAGTTTTCTTGTGAAGCCATTCTTACAAAGTGAATTTTCCTCAGCCTTTCATAACATAGAGTTTTTAGGCAGTGAAGCTGTTTTTAAGGGTCATAACACTAGCTTCTGGGCATACAAGAGACTTCACTGTCACTATGAAAAGAAATAAACGCAGATCACCAAGATTTTGATGTTGACATACAACATGTCCTCGGGAAAATCAACATTCAAAGTAAAAACCAACTACTGTAACCCAGCTTTTGTTGGAGTACTCCATAGTTCCAACACCACTGTAGCAGGATTTTTTGCATTAATCCACGCAGCTATTCAAAGTGCTAAGCAACAGTGCCTCCAAGCAGATTTTTGACACTGTTGAATTTGGTTTAGTAATGTATAGCAGAGTAAAATGATGTTTTACATTATTTTTTTTTTTTTTTTAATGAAGTAACTCACTGAGTGAAACTCTTTGGAACCTCTGCAAGCTTTTCATTTGAGTGAGGTGGGAGTAAGCTCTTCAGCTGAACAGAGCCCTGTGTGACTCAACTCTGCTTGCACAAATTGTCGGATGGAAAATTATGTGTCTTGTTTGCATTATCATGCACAGGGATGTTTACCACTTCATACTTGTTTTTCCTAAAAAATCTAATATACATAATATCAGCTGTGCTACCAACAAATGTCTCACCAAAAACTACAGTTAAGACAAAACTAACATACAATATTTAAACTCTGTGTTTTTATATATTTACATCTTCTAGCAAGATGTTTTTGAAACATTTTGTGCAACTTAGATGCAAATGAGCAATAAAAGTCTTCTTGTTCTTGTGAAGAAATATCTCCTATGACACATGCATTTTCTCAATTGTGAAAACATTTGCTTACTGAGAACAGCTCACATTTGCCAACTTCTGTAAGATTATAGATTACCCACATCAAGCCAAATCCTGGGCTCTCATTCACTGGGCTACACTTTTCATTTACAGCAGTAAAATCTAGGGAGATTCCTTTATAGGAATTTACTCTGATGACAGCTTTACAGTGCTTTACTGTGATAAAGATTTTGGAACCTTTCAAGCCTCTCTTCTAATCCTATTTCCAAAGCATTGCCGAAATTCTGTTGCACTCAGAGAGAAAAGGGTATAAAATTATAACAAATTGTAGGCATTCCACATGAAGATATTAAGCACACTTATCTCAAAAGGTTGTGTGAAACAAACAAAAGAGTTAGAATGACTTACCTAGAAGATCCCATTATTGACTAATTTACTTTTCCATTATGCTGGACAAAATGAAATACCACACTTTATTGATTTGTCTGTCTCTTTTTTTAAGGAAGACAAGCTGGAATTTTTCACAAGCAACCTGAAGTGGTTTGACCAGCAGTCTAAATGGAACACGAAGTGGTTTTCATACCTAGACACAGTAAAATATTTGAATCTTATGGGGAAGATTTAGAAAGCAAAAAGAGCCTGAGCTGTTGGCATGTGATGACAAAGTATTAGCACCAAGCAGAGAGCAAAATCATGATTTAAAGGGAAGTCAGTGATCCACTCTAGTTGTAATGGGCCAAACCCCTCCATCCTGACTGCAATTGGCATCCCAGACCTGTCCCAGGCTCCCTGTGATCCTGATTCTGCTTGGCATTTGTGACGGCGAAAGAGAGGACAGGGTGGGACAGCATCATGCCCATATCATGTCCCATTCAGTACACCTGGGACCATAGCACAAAAGACACAGTCATGGCCAAATTCTTAATTTTGGGGCAACTCTGCAAAGGGCAGTAAAGCCCATTTTCATGTCTCTTCAGTTCCAACCGTAGTTTTAAGCACCAGTTTGGGCTGGTGGCTGATTTAACTTGGTTTCAATGAAGACAGTAAAGTGAAATCTAGATTGCAGGAGGTGTCAGCCCACAGGTGCCAAAGGCATTCCCTAGTTGCTCATGAAGAGAGGAGAAAGATCAGTCTACTGGAGAACTGCAGGTGTTCGTTGTCACTGTGAATTTTCAGGAAAGCTCAGAGGAGTTGAAATGTCAGCACACATCCTTACACCATATTCTCCTTTTTTCTGTTGAACAAACTAACTCTCAGATTTCTTAAATAACAAACTAACTCTTAGATTTCTTAAATAACAAGGTTTTGTACCAAGAGGGAAGGTCAGTGATGCAATTTGAGCACTCCAGGTATTTGCCATTTAGGGGGAAATAACACAAATAAGAACATGACAAAATCAGAGACATAAAAAAGTCAGATTATCACAAGAACAAGACAGACACACTGAAAGGACAATACTAGCTGTAGAGGACAACTGTCACCCGTACAAGTATGAGTAAAGAAAAAGCAGGAAAGATTGGCAAGGTAGTGAGAAATTAGGGGAACTTTGACGATGATACAGAAAACAATAAACAAGAAAGCTGAGATTCTTGTTGCTATTCTTTAGTTAAGGAAAAAAAAAGAGAGAAAAACAATAGTATAATATTTATACATGTGTATTTGTTTACATTTAAACAAATTTACATAGACAAGACCCTGCACAATCAAATCCTGGTCTGGGCTGCCACAAATAACCACAATTTTACCCTGGCTTTTGGGTTTTTCCTCACACAGCTCCTAAGAGAAGGCATACTTTCTCCTGTCAGTATTTTTGACCTGCTATTAGCTTAACTTGTAGGTATTATCACTTCAGATCAATTTATTTAGCATTAACAGCTTTTCTTTCTTCCTAATTTCTTTCTCCTCCTTTACTCCCAGCTCTTTGTATACCTGTGTATATGCACACAGCTAAAGATCTCACATTCTCTGTCTCTTAGCTAGCTAAACTGGCCAATTTCATTTTTGGCTTTTCTCAAAAGACCAACCTTATTCACCCTGAAGGTTTCCTCCTATTTCCATTTGATTTTATCTCTCCCGAATACAGGTGTCCTGCACCTTAGGGGCTTTGTTAGACCCCTGTGACAAAACTGAGTTTTTATGACATTACTCCTATGTGATAATTTCCAAGTGAGAATAAAAACTATTAAACGGTGGCTGTAAAAACTTCTTCTTGTGTCTCAGTCTAGAGCTTCAGCCCAGGTAATTTCTTCATCAAATGTGCAGTTATGATCTTACAGTGCCCAAGAAGTACCCACAGATACTCATGGCAAGCCATGGATATAAAAGAAAGGAGTGAGAATGTAGTCAGAGAAGCAGCAACTTCTTTAGCTGTGAAGAATCATCTCATAATGTCTATATAATTTTGGAGTGAGATCAGCACATATTTGTAGACAGGTTATTGGCAGCTTATCTTGTAGCAAAGGAAAAGTCATTCCTCCTTTGTCTTACGTTTTGAGATATTTTATTGTGAGTCACCAGCTGGGATGTAATATAAGACTGAACAACTATATTTTATTATCATTTGCACATTATTCCCATCTCCTGAAGGTTTAAAATAATGTCTGTTTCCCAAAGGAGAGAAAAAAAAAAAAATAAAAAGAGAGACATCACTTGCCAAAGAATGGAGTGTGTGTGATTCAGGGGTCAGAATCAAATGTCACAACTGGTTGCTCTCTAATGGTGTGTGAATGATTCTCCTTGGAAGAAGTGACTCCAAGCAGGCCACTGGTTTAGTTTACATGAAAACTAGTGAGTGAGGTTTCATAACACAACTTACTTTGTTCCTCACAACCAGCAGAGTCAGAAAATCATCAGTGCAGAAGTCTCTTCTGAAAATGATTGTTAGGATCAGTTCTAGCTCTACAGAACGGTAAATGAATTAAAGCCAATTGAGCTATATGACTAAAGACCTGTGACAAATTAACTGACAAAGATCTCAGACAAGAAGAAATATGAGCAGTTCCAAGAAATTTTGAAGAAAGAGGATGGGAAAAAAAGATGACTCAAGCAATTAGTTAATTGAAACCTGTGTTTGTGGTTGGTGTAGAATGTACCAATTACAGGTTCTGTACTCTGTGTTGTTCTCATTTAAGTTGGCTCATCATTTCTGCTAGGTATTTTCTTTCTTCCATATTAATTTTGGCTGTGATTTCCCAACTAAGTGCAAAAAAACTCCGCCCCTTACTGAAGGTGCTTTGTAAAAGGGTCCAAGCAAGAGTTCAAGAAAGCTGGGCTGAAAGAGGAATGGTAGGAGTGAGGGAGATGTAGGGTGACTTTGTCATCTGGAATTTCTACCATTTTAAGATCAGAAATGTATGTAAGATAATTAATAAAATGGTAATTATTATTATTGATTAAAATAGTTTGATTTCAATTGTAATCAAAGACAGAAGAGAATTTTGTGCCCTTGCTTGGCTGAGCTTTTGTGACTTGAAGCTCAGAGACAGGCAGATAGAAAATATTCAGTGTATTCAAGTGAAAAATGTCCAGTTCTAATGCACGAATTTTCCTGAGACTTTAATAGTTTTAAATTTTAATAAGGGAAGGATTTTTTCACTTTGAGGACCGCTCCCATGACACTTCTAATATTACATCATATAAAGATTGTCTTCATAAGGAAATTGGCTAGCAGTACTCTAGTGGGAAAAGTATATAATGCAACTATGGTCATGTAAATCCCCATGGAGGCACTTTCTGCATGAGTACCAGGGCTTTTTCAGTGTAGTAAAATACACTTTACCCAGTAATACTGAAATTCTGCTGGTCTTGCTGTTGCAATACAGTAATATCTCTGGAGTTCTACTGCCAATCTGTCCATGAAAATAAGACCAAAATACTTCTGCCTTTTTGATGAGGCAGTTACATTGAGGAACCCTGATTTTGGCATCACCTGTATCTACAATACAGAAATCAGTATAATGAAACTAATGAAGCCACTCTACTCACAGGATCCCAACAACTCTCTTGTTACTTCCTTTCTTTTTTATTAGTCATTTTTGTTATGTGTGTTTAAATATAGGTGCTTAGAAAACCAAACTGTGCTGAAGGTAATTAGCATCCTCATGGACTAAAATAACTCAGCAACAGAATAATCCATACTTCAGTCAGATGATTCTCTTAAAAACTTGTCATTAAGCAATGAAGTAAGATGAGATACAAAAGTATACATTCACAGCAATAACAAAAAGTAAGATTTTCAAAAAATAATTGGTTTTGTGAAGTTACAGAGGATGCTGGTGGAGGCAAATAATAAATTATTTGGATGAAAACAAAAGCAAACAATTGAAATACAGTTTAAGAATGTCTAAAAATGTCAGTAGAAGTGCATAAGATAGACAGCAGGAAAAGAATAATTGATCAAGTTAGTGAAGCAAAAGGAGAAGTGATATTTCTGGGCTTAGGGAGAATGAAACCAGTCTCCTGCTGGGGGACACTGAAAGAGAAGAAGTGAGAACTTTACTACAAATAGCAATGGAATTGGTGTGAAAGCTCTTTAGACAACAAGCAACAGAAATTAATTTCTGCTTTGAAAATAAAAAAATTGAGAAATTTGGAAAATAAACCAACTGCAGGGGAAAAAAGAATTTGATACAGTGAGGAAAGGATCGAAAGTGTGACCGAAGAAGCAACTGAAGAAGGGAATCATGTGAGTAATGCTCCTTCTTGGAAAAGGATTACTCCAGAAAATGGATAAAACTTGACTTGCTTCTTCAATACAGTTGATAGAACTGTAGCATTACTTCCTAGAACTGAAGAAACAATAGAAAAAACAAGTTGTCCCTCATTGAAAAATTCCAATTGTCCTGTAGAACTTAACTACCACATAAATTAGCTAAAATTTGGGCAGTCACAGTAACATCTTTTGAATCTGCTAATTATTTGTACTGCTCATGGCAAGTGTGCTCCATTGGGTGCAATTATGATTCTTTATTGAATAATTGCTGTCCTTGTCAAATGTTTTCTTGAATATTTGTCTGCACTGTATAACATTTTTACTGAGTAACTGTCTGCTGTGGATAATAGCTTCACTCAGTAATTGCCTACTCTGAATAATGTTTTCACTGAATCATTTCCTATTCAATGTAACGTTTTACAGCATGATTTTCTTTTCTGAGTCATGTCAATGTAAGTTAGTTGCTGAATTACATATAAAGTTACTGTTGGATCAAATCCAAGTTTGTCTAAGTGCAGCGTGTTTCGATAATTTCAAAGCCTGTGGTGATGCTACCCCTTTCTATCTTTTAGATAAGGTAGAAAGGGGTAGCAGTTGGAATTTCATATTAGAGATGCTGGAGAAATAATGTGCTAAGAAAAGGAGGTTGCCTTCAAAGAAAGAGTGGAGGAAAAAGAGCAAAAGTGGGAAAAAAGAGTAAGAACTTAGGGGAGATAACAACTTTGAGAAAGGAATTCTAGGAGAAAGGAGAAACAGACAAAAGGAAGAAATGAAGACAGACTGTAAATGAGAAGTCTAAGAACCAACCCGAGGGAACTGTAAAAAGCAGAATTAAATGAAAGTAATACATACCAGTGATGCAGACATAATGGTCAGCTTGATGTTCTCCCAATTTGCCTCTGCATTAAAGTAACCTTATAAAATTAGCAGCTAAAACTTTGCAGTGGAGAGAAGAATAAAGGTGTTAAACACATCTTAAGGTACAAATGCCAGTGTTCTCATGGCAAGGTTAATTTCTTTTCATTTTTCTTTACTTAGCCTTGGGCTCCACTTTTGCAACATAGAGAAACTGGACTGGAAAACAATTGGGCTACTGTGGAAATAGTCAAGCAGCTCAGGAGATTTTCTCTCAGCTTGGGAACACTGGGCTCTGACTTGCCTCTGTCCATGGTGGTGGTAGCCTGCAGCCAAACAAGAACAGAAGTTAACATCTGAATATCCTTCCACCTAGGCTGATGTGTGCTCATAGGAAACTTCTGTAAATTCTACTGACTTGTTACACTTCATGGGTTTGTGCATTTACTCCCTTCCCTTAAATTCCTATAATTTTTCAGCAGATTAGAGTGGACTGAATCAGCTTCCATAAATATGTTATTCTTTCTTCTTTTCAAAGAGTGGAAGAATATTCCCTTTTAATATATAAACATGCATTAGTATAGTCCCCATTAGTTGGGATCTATTCCTGCTATAGGTCGATTGACCTTACATAGCCTTATGTGAGATCAAAAATAAATTTATTCACTTCACATAGACTTTTTTAAATGAAGCCCACTTGTTTCTTTGTTTCTTGTCAGGCATGATGTTGCTCTGCTTAGTTTTCTGATGTCTTGAAGCTATATTGCAAAATCACGTGAAGAAATAACTAATATCTGAATGTCATTTTGAGAAACAGTCTAATAGTTATTCTCTTCTTTAGTTTCCATGCCTGCACCCTTTTATTATGGATGTTCTGTAAACACTTTTGCACAAGAGAATACTTACATTGTATTGCAGAATTTAAAGATGATGGCTGTATAAAACACTGAGCATTGGAGGTACCCAGAATGTCCAGTTCTTCCTCCATTGTTATCATATTGCTTAATAAATCACATCTGTAACCCAGATGAAAAGAGAACAATGGCAATGTGTCTGATGACAAAGGAATTGCATTGATATTAGAACTCCTGTCTATCTCTACCTAATTCACATTTCATACAGCATTAATTCAATATGCTTATTATTTTTGAATGACATTAATAAGTTGTGAAAGCAAGTCTAACAAGACAAGCTCTGAGAGCTTTGAAACAGAAAGATTTAAGACAGAATACGCAATAAGTATCTCAGTATTTCCCACTTAACGATGTGAGAACACCTGGAGCTGTATTCCATAAAAGAAATTACATCACTCTTCTGTACATTGGTCTTCTGTGCCAGAGGGCACAAGAAACCTTCTGAAATATACATTATGAAGTTGATTATGATTTTGGTCTTGCTTAAAGCTCTTGGATAGACATCAGTAAATGTAAGAAAAAATTGTGCTAAATTTCTTTGAGTTTTCTCTGCCCCCATCTCTTTGGGATAACTCACTGGAAGTCAATCAGGTTTGTATGCAGAGCTTTCAACTGAATATTTCTTTGTATTATGTAATTTTTTAACCAATAATGATAGCCATTGGACATTACCATTATAAACTATGACTTAATAACAAAACTGAATGTTTGAAAACTTGTCATTTAAAATCATGACAAAACTTGCCCTTTCTCATGAGCTTGACCAGAGATCTATAACGGGTGGACACCACATGCCCACCAGGGAGCTCTGTCACTCCTCTAAATTACTTGTAGGTTGAGATAAGGATGTTTACCCAAGCACAGTGTTCCTTGTACCACAGTGGGCTCAATAAATAGTGAAAAATGATGAGCAGTGCTTCACCAGCAAGGTTTGATCTCCACAGAGGAATAACATTAAAATAACATTTTACATTGATGAAAGGCAAGAACAGAAATAGAAAATGCCAGAATATTCCTTTAAATATTATATAGTTCTCTACCTCTCACATAATCCCATCATTCTCTATGATGTAAGGACATTAAATGAACTTTTTGCAGTATTGAAAGGCAAAATGGAAACAGAAATTCTGGATTACTCCTTGAGATATGCTACAAGTCTCCAGCCCTCATGCCATACCCACATAACAGTTCCTAATGGAGTAATTCAATGCACAATTTAATTTCTCTCAGAAATAGAGTTTCGTTTCACTCAGAAAGTAGACTTTTTGGGGGATAGCCACCATTCCAACTTTGAATTATAAAAAGGAAGGAAAATTTCTACATTTAGCCTAATTATGTATTTTTTCAGAACACCAAATAACTTCAAAACTTATGTTTAGGGCACAGAGGCACTGTGTATGTAATGATTCCCTTACTAAGGGCATAGGACAGAAGAGGCATCACCTCTACCTTGGGCACAAAGGCTTTGCTTCTAGCTCAGGATGTCCTTGACAAACAAGTCACCAGACTAGAAAGTAATCCCAGGCAAAGAACTTCTGTAGGGGTTTCACAGCTCCTGTTTGCTTAAATTGAATTTGGCTTGATAAAACCATTCTGACTAAACAATTTCAGTCCTTCTTGTAGGACCAGAAAAGGACCACATTTCTTGGCTAACTCCTGCCATAGGAATTGATTTCATGGGTAGTCTGAGTGTCCTATATCTGCACAAATCAACTGTTCACAGACCTCCTTCTCTGTTTTTGTTTTTTTGTTTGTTTATTTTTTCATTTATATTAATAACTGTTGGATACTTAGGTTACATCCTGCAGAATAGAGAATAATTTAAAGGACCCTACAGAGCACTGTTAGGTGCTTTCTTCTCATATTTTGCTTTCTTCTTTAGTATTCAAGCTTTTAGTGTCTGACTAATGAAGAAGACTTTTCCAAAATGTTGGTACCAAACACTTGAATTCCAGTCTTTGGAGTCTACAGAACCGAGTCGCTTTCCTCAGTACTTTCCTCTCCTTCCTTTCTGTAGAGTCTTCTCTTTTTCCTTGGAGATACAGGTATGGTGCAATCAGCTTTTCTTCCACATGATTTCAGTGTGCTTTTGATTCTAGTTGCAATTTGCATACGAGTGAACAAAATAAGAAAATTTGGCAGTGATAGGATAGCCACATGTTCTACACTCCAGAACTTCCAGTTAAGTTTTTTTTGAACCTGCTGATCCCCTAAGTTACCTATAAAAATAGTTTGCATGTCAGTCTTGGGATGTGTCCTGTGACACAAGTGACTGTATGGATTAATAATGTACAATGTGGCAATAACACTTCTGGGAAATTGCTTGCAAAACACCTGATTTTTGACAGAGAGTTTTAATTGAAGTGCTTGGTGTGTTTACTTAAAATCATTCTACAGATGAGCTTGAAGAATAGGTAAAGAATTAGCAAGACTGCCAGGTGATCATATATGGCATTGGCAGGTATGGTAGCATGTCCAGTCATATGTCCTCTCATCCAGGCCATTACTGGATTCAGCTTTACATAGTGCTAAAGGAAGAGCCAAAAAAGGAGAGCTTGGTAGCCTTGGCCACCATTTCTTCTCTGATACCATGTCTCCAGGAGTTACTTTACAGGAGTTGTTTTGAAACATACTGTTTCTAAAATTATCTCGTCTTCCTTTCTGATAAAAATAGATGGCAATGATTGTCAGTGGGCAAGTTCTGACTTTTATCACCATCTGTTAAATAAAAACAAAACAAAAAAAAACTGTCCTGCAGAGAAGTTCCCTGCTTTTTTGTTTGGAGCTTCAAGACCAGCTTTCTCACCAGCCTTGGAGACCTGCTGTGCCACTCTAATAGTACAAGGAAACCATGGAGCTAGTGAATCCAGCTGGCAAAGGATTTTTCAATCTAAGGAAATCTCTTATTGGCTGTCAGCCAGTGTACACAGGGCAGAAAGCAGCATTGGACAGCGAATGGTAGATTCACAAATGATTTTAGTATCTTGTGGCATTTCCAATTTGTAGTACAAGACAGTAGGAAATTCTCTGCCAAAGAAAAGAGTGCCCTGGATCTAAGACAGCCCATCAGGATTGCGGGAGGGGAGCTGGGCCAAGTGCTTGATGATGTTTGATTGGAACACCATCAAGATTGCAGCATCTCGTTTCAAGTTTGATAAATCAACTTGATAAATCAATTGAGAGCAAGTTATGCTTGACTCTTGCCAAATGAAGCAAATGTAGAGCTTCCTCTTCCTCAGGCAGAGTGGGAGTGAGGAGTCAGATTGTAATTTGGTCTTTCAAGCATCTTTTATACAGAGCTATTAGGAAGCTTCCTGTGTAACCTTAGTTGAAATGCTCAGTGTCCATTGACAGTGTCTTACTATTAGGTCTATTTTAGGTTAAGACTTTACATGAAGTATTACCTTTGTCTCAGTCAAGACCTTCTCCTTTTTATCCATCAACTTGGACTCATATATAGAAATTATTAGTTTCACAACCTCATCCACAATCTGTCCTCAAGGGAAATGTCTCCACTTCAGAGAAGACAGATTCAGCAGCAGATGGTTTAGTGTTATTGCCATCCAGCAAAATCACAGCCATGAAACCCCCCAGGAGCTGACTGCTGAACCAAGGCTTTTTTCTAGGATGCAGCTGACCTCTGTATTGACATGTCTGTGGCAGTAACCAGCTTTTCTGTGTATTCATACATCCTTTGCTTGACCAGCTCCTGATCCTGCCTGGAACATCTCTAATTCCATTAGTGATATGTAGTGGGAGCAATTGGAAATTTTATGGATTCAATAAAGGGGGGAAATAGTAAATATTTCTGACTCCACATATCTACCCATGTCTTCTAAGTAGAAAATTACTGGGTGTTAGTTTCTCCCAAAAAAGTTTAGTTTCAATCAAATTAGAATTTTCCGTACGGCTCCTTATTGTTCATCAGTAAGAAAATTGTGCTGGTAATTGCTCTGCTACTTGAGGATAAAACACATTGCAAATGGCTGTCACTTTATAATAAGTCACAATAATGGTGTTTCCTTGGTAAAGAAGACCTGCATTTAAATATGCAGGAGCTTGTACCTCCTAAGGATATATTTAAATCTGAGCAGTCTCAAGCAACTGAAATAGTTATCAAATTGACTACATGACCACTTTTCTTAGAGATTAAAATGGCATATTGATGATGATTACTGTAATCTCATTTTAAGTACCTCATAAAATGCTTGAGAGGTTTGAAGCAATCTTGACTTCAGAAGTTTTCTTCTAATTTTCTTCTAATATACAATTTGCCAGAGATGATCTACTGTCATTTCACTCTGCCTGGAGAAGGGGGATGTAAAGAAGGGTAAAGGAGAAACATTCACAGGCAGACCTGGATTCAGAAACAGAGCACCAATATTTGTCTTTCATAAAATCTGAATATGAATGAGGGTAAAATGCTCCACTTTTCCGAGGTCTGGACAGCTCTTCCGAGATTGGTGGTCTGAGTCTCTTCTAAAGGTGTTTAAGATTCCCTGAACTTATTAATTTAGTTCAGTGAAATATAACTGAACAGAATTCACTGACTAGCATCCTTGTCAGATATGGTGACTGTCATCATTTTTCCTTAGCCTATCTGTGTTAGCAAACAGCTGTTTCATGATGGTTACCACTGGTTTTCCCTTATCTTTTCATTTCTGCAAGTCTGTCATGATAAGAATCTTTCATGTAAGTGGGCCAATTTTCCTCAATGGGCAGAAACTCTGGGAATTGCATGGCCTGAAGAACATAACCTAGCAGAGGCTAAGCAGCACAGATGAAAATTCACCCTTGTCTTTACTGTATCAGTAAAGAGTTTTTGGACTTGTTCTTACATGGTTAAATTCAGAGAAGTTCAATTCAAATTGTAAGTTTTCCAATTTTTTCTTCATCTCCTGCCCACCACAAGATGGCCATTTGGTGATATGAAAGTCCCCTTTTGGATTCAGTAAAATGGAGTATGTGATAACACATCTGATGACATTCCCAGGATAATGGAATAACACTGATTTAGAATAGTATGGCTGTTAAATTATGTTAAAAGACTTAGTCTGAACTCCTTCTGCCAGCTTACATTTCCAATGCTTTTAATAAAGGCACTTAAGTTTGTGCTGTGAGTCTCCAATCACTTTTGCTACATTTATTCTTCTTCCAAACTATCTGTTTTTTCATGTGTTTTTTCTGTTACGTTTTTGGGAAGGGGGGAACATCCTATCTCATAGCTGCATTTTAATCTTCTAATTCCCAATTTACGAGTTCTTTCTGTTCTGGAAATATTAAAAAAAAATGCATGTACTGGAGAATTATAAACAAACAATAACAGGACTACAAGTTTGATAAAGAATATTTATTCTGGACATGTTAGACCTTATAGCTTTTATTACTCTCAGCTTAAACACTTCCTTTTTAGTTCTGCTGTTAACTTTGATCCTTTTCAAATTAAATCTTGCCTTCAAATTTATGAGTAGGGGGAGTTTTGTTTGTTTTCAGCGGTCAGACTGTGTATGATTTACTTGTGCTTTTTCTAAAACAGATCTTTTGAGTTTTACAGACAGCAGGTCGTATGAAGACAGTCCAGACATGGGTGGCATACTTTCCAAATCCGTTTGATTTATGACGGAATGCTAGCCCATTTTTTTTCTCGGAGTTTGAGTCTACCTGGTTTTAGGATGAACTGTAGTTCTATCACAGCACAGAGGCATAGACTCAGCTAACTGCAACATTGCAAGTGTGATGGTTTTAATTTTACTTGTCCAAATTTAATTGAGACAAAAGAGAACCAAGTGGAATTACCATGAACATTGAAAATGGCATTCCTTTCATCCAGTCAGCTATTGAGTTGGTCCCTCCAGTCGAAACTTCTCCTGTTCCAGCCTGTGCCTGTAGTGTCTCATCCTCCCACCTCACACCACTGTGAAGACCCCAGCTCCATCACCCCACTGCAGGTACCAGGGCCTGCTGTTGGATGCCCCCAAAGCCATCTTGTCTCCAGGCTAAGCCAGTCCTGGAACCACAGCCTCCCTTTGCAGAGCAACTGCTCAAGCCCTGACTGATCTGCTGTCCCTCCACTGAACTTGCTAGAGTTTACTGTTAGCTTTCCCATCTTTGGTGTCCCAAATACTGTACTTCAAATGTAGTTTAACAAATCTGGAAAGATGTGAAAAATTTCAGGCATCAAGATAAAAAGCTGAAGAGAATGAGGGAATGAGTCTCTTCCTTTATCTAACTATAATACCATTATTAGTATAGTTGTTGCTGCACACAGACCCTACTACAACTGCAATCAGTTGCTACATTCATCTTAGAATAATGCTGTGATCAAGAAGCTACCATATTAGGATCAAAGACAAAGTAGAAATCTTAAAAGTAATTCTAAAATCCCTTCAAATTATTGCTCAAGAGTAAGCAAGTTCTAGAAATGTTATGATTTGAAATTTTTACCCTTTTCTTTCCTATCTTGTGTCAGATTTTCACAGATGACCTTGTGGGGGTCATCTCTGCAATAGATAGCAAACTTTGCAGCTAGACAGGTTGTTTTCATACTTCTTTAGAGCATCACATGGTCTCCAGGCTTGATGGCAAATCTTTGGACTTTTTCCACTGCTACTTTAATGAAAACAACAATTATTTTGTCTGATGGAACTCTAAACTCATGTAATGTATTTAAATTGTGAATAAACTGAATTCTGTTTTGACATTGCTGTATTGTAACAAATTTAGTTTGCTGTACACTTTCCCTGACTGATAGCTTGAGAAAGCTTTTTTGACATTTTGAGGGGTTTACTCTTTTATACATACTGCTTTATCACTTGGAAAAAAAACCCCAAAAAACAACAAAGAAAATCCAAGGTCATAAATGTCTCTCTAAAATCAATAAAAGCAGAAGTAATAAATGATTCTGGACCTTCATTCATACCAACATGATTCTGTTTTCTAGAGAAAAAAGCTTTAAATTTCATTGAAATCCCTGCATGCAAGCTGCAGCATCATGGACATTATTAAAATAGTATAGAAAAGCTGAGACATAAACTGCAGGATATTTATTCAGCTTTTGGAATTATTGTCCATTCAAGAACTAGATATGGAGTATTAACTCCTGCTGGGGAACCTCCTTAGTAGAAGGTGGTCTCTGTGGCTTCAGTGAGACCCTATTTGTATAGATAAATTTTTAACTCTCATAAATGGCAAGTCCCCATCACAACTCTTCAAAAATCACAATTTTTAAAGCAGTAAAATCGCATGAACACAAGACATGTCATGAGTCAGTGTCAGCTCATGTGGATTTTCCTCCAAGCTGGGCTCTGGGCACTCTGTAATCTGACAGCCACTTCTGCCATTCCACTTGAAGCCCTGTTTCTTTAGTGTTTGCAGATTAGATAGTGATTCCCATCTTCCAGACTTTCCCCAAACATCCCAAAACAACAGTGGTTTTCCAACCATTGTAAGAGTGAGATATATATCTGAAAGTTATGTATATGCAGTTGAACTGTGTCCTCTGGGTAAAAACAAAAACTAAATGTACAGAGAATCAGGCATGAACGTTGAACATAGGTGAAGGATTCAGCTGAAGTCATGGATGACTTCATAGCATATCTGTTGTGCTGTGAACTCATCTGGCAAGTAGATCTAAAAATAAAAGACCAGAGACTTTCAAATTCCTCAGCCAGTGCAAAGCAAAGCTAAAAATACTCAATTTACGTAAATATGTTCTCAAAAGCCTGACTGTGGATACATTACATTCCTACACAGCCTGATGTATAGACCTTAAAGGAATTGTTTAGCATGGAGCTTAAAACCTGAGTGGAAATTCTCCTACCACTCTTGAGAATGAGAATGGAACTGAGAACAGAGAATGTAAAATAAGTTAAGGGATTGACATTCTGAACCCGCTTCCCTGAGAAGACACTAAGCTACCCCATATGTTATTCTTTGCTTGACCACTTTCAGATATATCTCTAATATCCCCAACAACAGCCAAGAGGATTTGTCACTTCTCAAAGTTAGAACAGGCTTTTGTAAACTAAACCCTGTGCTGGTAGCTGCTAAAAATGCTCCCAAGAAGAAAAATTACCTGCCTTATCCCCATACCTTCTTGTTTCTTTGTGGATTTTGTTTTGGGTTGGGTTTTGTTTGCTTTTTAGTTGGTTTGTTTTGGGAGGGTTGTTTTGCTTTGGTTTGTTTTGTTTTTGCTCAGCTGTGTGAGCTATCTGAATTGTGCATAAATCTGAAAGGTAATAGAGATGACTTTATAAATGTGAACATTTTTGTATGGAGAAACAAAAACATATAAGGAAAAGATTCTCAAAAACCTTACAATCTGAGGAAAGGAAAATGAAAAATAATAATTCTCAAGGGCAGTCAGGGTTAGCAAGGAAGCTGAAAGCAAGGTTAGGCTGACTTAAAATCTGATCCATGGAAAGTAAGGTGAATTTAAGAATAATATTTTTTTTGTTTGTTTTCATTTTAAAAAATGGACTAAACAATATAGCAATGGCTCACCCAAGCTTGTACAAACATACAATTAAGGACAGTATCTATGTGATCAAGTTCATTATCAGTTCTTCAGCCTAATGTGTACTAAATTGCTTCCTCTTAAGTTTCATCTCAATGAACTAATCCCGTTAAAAGTTAAAAAATAAATTTAAAATTATTAACTGTAGATTTCCTCCTAATGGGACTAGAGGAGCCTTGGGGAGCACAGCTGTGAAGGTGATGAGAGAGACAAGAAAACAGCTCAATTCTCCTGCCTATACTCAAAAATCAGAGAGAAGACAATATCCCAGCTATCTGGGGTCATGGGAGTGTTCAGAGTTGGACCAGTAAAGAGAAAGGTGAAATGAGACAGGTCTAGAAGAAATACAGATTCCTCCCACCCAATCTGCACCTGAAGAGCTGTTCTGGAAACCTAGCCATAACTAATTGCTTGCCTGTGTGGGGAAATTTTAAAGCAATAAGGAGGATAATAGACAATAACACATGGTGTAGGTGGGAGAGTGGGATTCTGAGGTATTGTGTGTAGGGTGAGGGCACAGAGTCCTGCATTAGTAACAGGGGTTGATACAGTGAAATATCCTAAGAAGGTGAGGAGGGAAGATGGCTTTTGCCTTTGTGGATTTTCTTTCAGGGGAGGGATGCTTTTTTGACACCCATAGTTTCTGAATCATTCAAGATATTCTGATGGTGGGAGACAGAGAAAACAAGACAGGATATGCCAATCACAACAAAAAATGTCATTTTCCATATTGTTTGCATGGTGTTGGTACTCACTATTGCCATTGTATATCGTTGCTAGAAGATGTAGAACAGTTCTAAGAAGTGTCAATAGATTGATCAATTATGTGCCTAAAGATAGACTGATTTGTGTCTGTACTGTCTCCAGTCATGAGTTAGGAAGGCACTGTTGCTAGGAAGCCAGGAGCAGTGAGATTTCAGCTGCAGCAGGAAAACCTGGATACACTGTGCTTCACTCTCTAAATCTCCTTTAAGTCCTCAAAGGAAGCACGGTTGTTTTTCCAGACTGGATATTTGTCTTTTTTCCCTGTCAGATATACAGAAAATCACCAAGGTTAATGCATGATCTTATGATATAAGGTCTCAGCTTCAATTTTTAAAAGTTATTTAATCTCTTTCTGAAAAGAGCACTTGTACCCTTGTTCCAAAGGTGTGGTGAACCTTTTCAGCCCTATATCTGGCAATTATTTTAATAAGCTGATACCAGAAAGAAGAGAATAACCTGGGGCCTTAAACCTACCCTTATGATCTAAATAGAGGTCTAAACAAGCAGCTGAACTATAGGTCAAAGAAAAAGCTCTGAAAATGAAGCCATTCATGTCGCTACCTAAATACAAATCTGAAAGTCAATGCAATGTTTGAAAGTCAATTATAAGAACTTTTTAAGTACTTTTAGCCTTAAATATTTAACTATCAGCTCTTTCCAGATATGACCTGTTTTTTTTCTATAGGTCCTATCTGAAAGAGCTTGTTTCTTCAGAGCTTCTGAGCACCCAGTGATCCAGTCAGCCATGCTTTAATTTGTGGACAGCCAGCTTTCCCCAGCAGAAGGCCAAAAGTGCCTCAGATCAGTGTCACAGAAGGACACTCTTATCCCAAGTTTTAAGGGGTTTTTACGTTGACTTAGAGATTGTGATTCTTCTTTTGGCCATGATACCTCTGCTGCAGCACTGTCGTGGCAATAAGTGGAACCTGATAATACCTGAGGAGGAGATGAAGTCTGGCAGAGGAACCTGGACAAGGCTGCAAAGGCACAGTACAGGTCCCACAGGGCAAAGCTGTAATTTCCTGCAGGAAACATAGATTCTGGCCATTTCCAAAAGCCACTTTCCATTGCAAAACCATTTTCAAAAGCAAAGATTGACTAGTCATAAAATATTTTTCCAAACATTCCTTCCCAAACGTCTTCACTATAATACTGTCATTGCTCAAAAACTCCTGCTGATCATCTTTCACTTCTATTATCCAACTCTTTGTTGGAAATCCAGATAATTCTTAATAAATCTATAATCTATGGGATTCTGCAGATCATCTTGGAAAGCATTAGTCTACATCTTAATTTGCTTAGAGGCTCTGAATACCACCATTGAAAGTGGCAGAGCAAATAAATTGTCACTTTTGTATTTCACTGTTTGTGTTGTGAGACACTAGGATGAGTATTGTAAAGAAGCAGGAAGGAAGGAGAGTTTCGATTAAAGCAAAATTTCAAGGTTATATTAAAATAGGAAAATTTTTAAAATTATGAAAACATGTAAAATTTGCTTTGAAGCACCTTTGGGAGAAAGTGCTATTATATTTATTTTATTTATAAAAACTTCCAGACATTTGAATTATGCTCCAAAACTAACAGAGAATGTCTAGCTGTCTCTTCTAAAAAGTTTCTTTGTGAAAGTTTGAATGTTATTATTGTATCATTTTTAGAGCAAAATTATGAGAAACTAAAGCTAAGCCAAAACAAATCATGTGTGACCTCCACAAAAGTTAATTGGAGTCTGTACATTTATTTTTAAATGATATTTTGTTGGCTTCTCTGATCCACATGGGCCATAGGCCAAGCTGAATCCCTCAACCTTAACTGAAGCCCAATTAACTAAGATAAATTGTCAAATTACTCTGGAGAGGTGATCAGTGTTATTTAATCTTCAAAGTTGATGCTGTTGGCCAAAATAGGTGTTCCGCTGTGTATCACAGAACATGAGCTATCAAATCTAGCATTTCCTTAGCAGAAGTATCTTGTGTCATAGACAGGTCCCTAAAAGTTGGGAAACTTGAAAAATAACAGAGTTCCTACTGTTCCAGACCAAAGCAAAACAGCCTGTGATGGCTCTATATACAACATGTCCCATCTTATTCTCTGAGGACTTATTCCTGTCCGCTAATTTTTAGTCTTTCTTAGATACATTTAACAAAAAAGCCCAGTCCTGCAGCATTCCTATCCAGCCATTTGCTTCAGCTGCATTAGTGGAGCTATGCAGAGCTCAGTAAAAGAGGGTTTTTAGTTACTTTTCCATGCATAGTTTTTTGGTGTTTCCAGCCTGAAGTGTTAAATACAGGCATTTTGCCCACTGCACCTCTGGGCCCTGAGCCTGCACCTCCAAGAGCAACTTTGAACCCAAGTTTCTTGCCCAACCCAGGAGCTCAGGTCAGTGCTGAGCTACAGGGAGATATGGGACTCCCTCCAACTTTGCCACTCAAACCTCGATGGGCCCTGAGGCACAGGCATTGCCCATGTCCTGTGGCACACTAGGGTATGTCCAATGTCAGTCACTGTTAATGGAAGGGGATTGAAGGATTTTAACTGCACCCTGCCTCTGGCTGCATCACTTTTAAATATTAAATGCTCCTAGCCAACTGTGAATAGGAGTACAAGTTCCTCTGTGTAGTTTCTAGAAATTAAAGAGTTAAACGCCAGCTTCTAAAAGACTGTAAAATTTTAGGGATTTTTTATCTTTGGCACTGTATCTCTGACTCTCCTACCTCCCTTTTATTTGTAGTTCTTGTCTCATATATCATTATAAACCCAGGATGTTATGAATACCAAATATTGTAATTGATATTTGTTAAATAAAAAGAAGCTCCTATGATTCAACCTAATCATCTTATCTGCTTATGCTGTTTATCTCTGTGTCTATCAGGGTGAGAAGCCTGTTTATCAGGATTATCTGTAGTACGGAAGGCATCTCAGCTGTCTGTCATGCATTTCAAATGCAAGCTTCTCAACAGCAAAATCAAAATTCTGCAAAGAGCACACGTAGAAAACAATACAAATTACCTTTGAATTTAACCCTTAAAAATCAGATTTCACCAACAGTTCCTTATGTTCAAATAAGCTGCAGTACACTCCCTCTCTATACAAATATTCACTCAAATTTTGTCTTCAAATTATTCTTCAGTGACGTTTACCAGGAAAACTTATCAATGTTCTGCTTTTTCAAAAACTGACAAAATCATGTACATTGGACAGGATTTCAATAAGTCCTCAATGTTAAAAAACCTGAGTCCACTTTCATGTACACAGTCTGCTTTGCAAGGTCTGTCATGGATTTTTACACAGAGGATTTGTTTATGAACATTCAAGAATGCTCAGGCTATAGAAAAGGATGCTCTTGAACTCTTGAGAGAGACAGAAGGGATGCCAAGGACAATTTTGTCTCTATGAAGACAGAAAAATGCTCTTAAACTAGCATTACTGATTATGTGTGTGGAGCAAAAGAAACCCATCAAGTTATGAAACAGTTCTGTTCATTTAGTAAGAATATTTGCTGTGTATGGAGAAGGTGATAAATGACAGATGAAGTACTAATATTAATATTGATTTGGGTATGCCCTGATAGACTAGAATAAATTCTGAAGACAAAACAACGTTTCAGCCTAGTTCAATAGTTATAATTTAGTGAAATGTTTCCTTTTTCCTTATTTTTTTCTGCTGCAGCAATGGGATTCCTTTCCCCTAGTTTTGCTTCTGAGAAATAAGTAAGCCCATTTCAGCTAAGCACCCACAACTTCTGATTAGAATCCTTCTCCCTCATTGGAGGGAAGAAGGCACAATATTCTTCAGTTGCCATACACCTAGGATGGAGTAGTCACTTTCTGCCTTTAATGACCACAGATGAAGGTCAGATGACTGGCTTTATCTGTGGTGAGATGAATCTTATTTTCAGTGCATAAATACCACAGCCCAATATCTGAAACCCAGAACTGTCACTGAGAGCAGAGTCAGCTGCAGATGACTTAGCACTTCTGAACATGAGGTTGTACTGCTCAGATTATTTTTTTTCTGAGAAATAAGTATATAAACCACTTTTGAGAGTGTAGTTCATCACATAATGCAAGTAAAATGTCTAAATGCAACAATAAAAATGTGTCAAATAAAAAATTATTTTACAAGAATTTCACCAGTAAAAACTGTACATTAAGTTTTCAGAGGAAAATTAAAACTTAAATTTAAGGAAAAAATCATGTTTTATTTAAAGAGAAGAATTTAAAAGACCATAAGCTCATAAAGTCAGTGTGATGAAGGGAGATGTTCAAGGCTAACAAGGTAGGAAAAAAATAGGCTAAGGGTTGAAAGGGCAATAGAGTTCTTTGAGTTAAGAGAACACTTAGAATAAGATGGTAAAAAGAAGTGAGAGATTCAGAGAACATAAACTGTGGTGTAGGTAATTTGAGAGATCTGGGGAAGGACAAGTCATAAAAGATGATAATGAGAATGGCATAAGTAAGAGAGAAAATGTTGCATGATAGAGTACAGTATTAGAGAATTCTAAAATTCAAAATTTCTCACCTTAATTACTCTTCTATTAATAAGGAAATACACATCTTAAACTGGTGTATGATGTGGTAAAGGAGAGAGCTGCTTCATTTAATATGACTTGCTATTTGCAAAGAACAAAAGCCTTTGCCTTTATGATTAAATGCTCTTCTTTTGACAAAAGCAGCCAATTAATTGCCCTTATGTGGTATCCTACTGGCAAAACCTAAATAGCAAATGCTCTCTGTGCAGACACTTTATGTAAGAGGAATAAAGAGTCTCTTATATACGTAAAGACAAATGACTTCAGTGTCAACTTCAATTCAAAACAACTCTTCCAGAGATTGAAGGCAATCATGACTCAGGCATTGGAAGGATCCAAATCCCAACAAAGGATCTTATTTGTCAAATGAGAGATGTAATACAAATCCCCGGAACTGAAACAAAAGGCATCAGTGAAATTTGGATTTTAAAAAGAAAGTATCATAAAAAACTTGTTAATAACAAGTATTATTTTTTCCCTTTGTCCAGACTTTACATTAACAAGATATGCTAACTCCATGTCAGAAATATTCAATTCCACCCCTACTTTCCTCTGGACCTCATATGGATGAGTACTGATTCAACTACTGGGAATAGCAAAAGGATTGTTTTAATTAGCTCTTTTCTGCACCAGGACATAATTCTTATTGAATTAATGCACATTATTTATAGTCTATTGTAGAAAAAAAGAAATCTAAAATCTGACTGAAATGAGAGGGAAGAGAATGGCATTTTCCCATGCCAGACTTGAATGATATGGAAGGCAATGCTATTCAAAATGCCAGCAGCATATGCCAGCTTCAATTAAAACATGAAAGGAAAATCTGTTGCTAAAATATAACAACATGCTTTGAGAACCTTATATGTGCTTATTTAGAACTTTTAGAATTAAATATCCTCAAAAAAATCTAAATTTTGACATTTTGCTGAAGCTGTTGTTAAGTATTGGTCTTACTGTAGGAGTCTCTGAATGAAATACTGCATCCTGTGCTTTGCAGATCAGAATAGATTATCATAATGATCACTTCTGGCCTGAGAACATTTCAGAATAGTCTGAGAAACTATTCATTAAAGTTATTGCAACTTGTCCTTCCTTGTCACCTTTCCCAGATAATTGCTAACAGTAGGAATGAGGTTGCTGCTTTCCAGGTGACTGTATCTGTGGGCTACTGTGCTCCCTCACATGCTGGGAGGGCAGTGAAGTTTAGAGAATTTTGCTCCAGAGAGCCTGAGGTCAATCCACACGACATGGCCCAAACCACATCAGGCAAAAGAAGGTTTCCCCTTTAGTTTCCAGTGCTGCTGGACAGTCCCCATGCTGAAATAGCCACACAGCACTGTGTAATCCTGTCAAGGTGTAACCCCAAACATCAAGCAAGCACCGGGCAGCCACTCATTCATTCCCCTCCTCGCCCCCCTAGTGGGGACGACAACCGGGAAAAAAAGTAAAACTCTTGGGTTGGGAACAAAATCATTTAATGATTCAAATAAAATAAAATAATAAAACAAACAAACAAAAAAAAAATCATTGTAATGAAGAGGAAAGAGAGAGAGATGAATAAAACCCAAGAGAAACCAGTGATGCACAATATGATCACTCACCACCTACTGACTAATACTCAGCCAACCCCTGATCAGCAATCAGCAGCTCCTGGCCAAGTGCCCCAGTTTAAATACTGAGCATGAGTTCTGTGATATGGATTATCCCTTTGGCTGGTTCTGTCACCTGTCCTGGCTTGGTTACCCCCCAGCTTCTTGTGCAGCTCCTCACTGGCAGAGCATGAGAAACTGAAAAGTCCCTGACTCAGAGCAAGAATCATTTAGCAAGAAACAAACCACTAGTGTGTTATTTTTATTCTTATACTAAATCCAAAACGCAGCACTGTAACAACTACTAAGATGAAAATTAACCTTATCCCAGATGAAACAAGGACAAATCCACAGGTTAAACTGGTATATAACAATCTCATGTGAAACCCTCGAGCTGTCTTTCAAGCCAGGGACAGCTCAGAAGTCCTTGTTCCAGTAGTCTGAAACTTCCTTTGATGGCTTATTCCATTTATTGGAATTGGTCAGGATCCACAATCCTTGTCTTGGAACATTTGTCATTTTAGATACCGAAAGTGTCTTTGGAATAGGCTCAGAGTTCATATCTAGGATCAGTAACTGCTGTCTAGGATACTTTCTAGGAAAAACTTTGGCTGATCTGCACAGCTTCCAGAAAGTTTGTTTAAAAGAACAGACAGCTGTCATGCACTGTGGCTTAATTCAAGCGGTCCAGTCCTTAATAGAGTTTATAACACAAGTGCATCTTAATTACAGATCTTTTCCTATTATTTTTATGTAAAATACCCACTGGCCACTTTCTTTGTGGTGCACTAATGTTTTGTAGTGATAAAATGTCATTTGTTTTTAAAAGCCCCCAGAGCAGCCAAAGTTCTCTTAGTTGTCCCCTTCCTAGTACTACAGGAAAATTTTAATAAAGTTACCATTAATCACTTTTAATAGTCTAAAAATCTAGAACAAAAAAAAAAAAAATTGAAGTAATTCATTACAAAATTTTTCTCCTGAAGAAGTTTTTAAAATGTGTCAGGTGACAGAAAAAGTTAATTCTCAGACTTTGGTTTAACATGACATTGCAGATGCCCTTCTGGTCCCAATAGGAAGAGCTTTATTCTTGTCTGCTAACCTCCCAAGCACTCCTTTAAAGACCTGTTGCATAGTAAATATGAAGAAATATTAGTGAGAATATAAAAAGAAACTAGATATTCCTGTCTGAATATACACCGGAATACTTTTAGTCAACATTTAGATAAAACAAGCTCATAAAAGATGTAGATTTTAAAATAAATCAATCTAGTTTCCAGACCTCTGTCAGACAAGACTTTTAGAATATTTACCCTTTCACGTGGGGATTTACCATCCCTTGAACAAAAGATGCCTGAACTGTGCTGTAATTGAAACATATGTGTGGTCTATCTCAATCTCTCTCTCTATGTGACACTAGCATGGGTGCTTTTCCCCATTTCAGTGGTATATTCCATTTCTCTGGTTTTATTTTATTTTTGCATTTGCAAAATGTGTGTGTCATGCTATGTATGCAAAGCTCCTGCTTTTGCACCAGTGACATCAAATGGAAAAATTATACATGAGGCTAATAAAAAATCATTCAGGAGTACTTTGCCTTCCCCAAAGAAAAAGGAGCTTTGAATATAATAGTCTGTAGGATATGACTAATGATGCCATTTTTCTTTCTAGTGGGAATAGGGAAAAAAAAAAAAAGAAGGAAGAAGAATATCTTTTGTGGGAGCATATTACCATCAAAATTTTATTTAAAATATAACTCCTGTGTCACACTGAGCTATCCAAACTGTTCAGGGTCAGAATGTTGTACTCAACTCCTGATTTAGGACTCTGGCCTTGTAGCTCACTTTTTCATTACTGTACCCAGAGTGTGACTGCTTGGGCAGTCTCAACATTCTGTTCCCCAAACCTCTACAAGAAACCCTGGGAGAAAAGAAACAAGCTGAAACTTCAACCAAAGGATCACAAAGTCTGCAGCTTCAACTGCGTGTGGTCTCCAACCATCACATTCAAATTCAATGTAAAACCAGTCAGGAAAACAAAAGTCCTATTTCAGTGAACGTACGGTCATGCTCAATGCAAATCACTAGGAAGAACACATAAATCTAAGAGCAGATGATAACTCTGCTACATGTGATTCAGGGACAGAAGAGATGCAATGAGATGAGCCCTATAATTTTAAATAAAATAGGTTATTCTGGAATCAGTTTGGAAGTAAATTATTATTTGTTACATACACGGTGAGGAGATGCCTCATGTGCAGAGGTACAAAGGCACAAAAAAAAACCCAGAGGAAAAAAAGGGAAATGAACTTAAGTATAGTCAAGCCTAATTAGCATCCAAAACATTTAAGTCTCAGTCAGCAGAAGGATGGAGAGGATCATGGCAGCAGGAAAATGGTGCTCCCTTCAAACTGCAGCAGCTCCATCACCGAGATGGTCTCCTCCCCAAATGCAGGGCTGGCACCCTGGGAAGGCAGCCAAGAAGTTGCAACAAATGGAAAAGTTACCCCAATGTCACTGATCAAAGCCTAGAGTAAAATATTGCATCTTTCTTCAAGAAAATGCAAAATTTTAAATACGTAAGAAAACCAATCCAAAAGTAGACAATCAGGGAGTTTTTAGGGAACTTTATAATCAACATTTTGTTCAGCGGTTGCTATTTTGAATCATAAATTGGGATACCATAGGAACATAAGGTAAAGGTTTTGGAGGTTTTATGTAGAAATCAACAACACCTTATCTGTGTTTGAAGCCGTGTTGCTACAGCCATCCTGCCCAGGGTTTAGGATGATTATATTTGTTCTGAATATGTAAGACTGTTCTGTAGCCAAGAGATGTTATGTTGGGAAATGCTGGAGATGGACATCAATAAGCCAACAAGCATGCATGTGTGTCACGCTATGTCCTAACACCACAAAATATTATGCCAAAATTAGATTCAATTGGAACAGAAATATTGTAAGGGCAGAAGAGAGCACACTGAAGCAGTGTTGTGAAAGTTTGCAGATATCCTTGTATTTGTTTCGCGTGAATTAAAGTTGTTAGTCCTTTCATTTCAGGAACTTCCTATTTCCCCAGGAAAAAAAAAAAAAAAAGAAGATATGGACAAGAAACAGTCAATCCTTTAATAAGGAGTACTGAGCTGCCTTGTCAAGAGGCTGCAATGACTTACTCTTTTCCAGAAGAAAAATATGTGGGATGAATTAAGACACTCCCTTGCTTCCAGGACAGAGCGATTTCATGTCATACATACTGATTATCAAGATGAGAACTTATCCTACTCTTGTCTTCCTTTAAATTTGTAGGAAAATTCCATGGTGTTCCCAGTTACTAGGAGCAAAATAAGTAATCTCAGTGAAGTAATCTCAATGAAGGTTGCCCTAAAAAATCACAATTCTTTCTATATTTCTCTGCATTATTAGGGATGAGGAATAAATTCGGGAGTTCATTACCATTAACATTGTGAAGAGGAAGGTGATGGAGCCCATAGACAGAAAAAGTGGAAATAGCCACAGAATAGACTAAAAGAACTCAATAGAACCAGCTTGGAAAAAAAAATCTTGGTTTTCATGAAATACAACAGGAAATAATGGAAGGGAAGGAGTGCATATCATTTCATTATTTAATTTTCAAAAAATAAAATTATTATGAAATACCAGAAAATGTATATGAATCACAGTTGATGGTCACAGCATAAATTTGATTCTGGAACTGACACAAAAACAGCTTTCAGCATAATGAAACATTTTAAAATTTTAAGAAGAATTCATGCTGAGTAGAAACAAAAAAAATCAAAGAAAAAATTACACTAAATCAACTTGAGTATATATTATAATAATATTAAACAAAATATAATTTCTCATTATGTTTGTTTTATTATTTCTAAGCAAGAATACTTTAAAACAAAAAACTCCTAGAAATTATGAAAAAAGTCATGATCAGACATTGAAATATCACCATATAAATATAGCTCTCATCTGTCACCAAACAGTTTGGTTCCACATGCAAATGAAATAATATGAATCAGCCATGGCCTGTTTTTTTTACAGATCAGATTGCATCCTATGCCATGAAGTAGAGGTCCAGAATACTCCTAGTGGATCATCCTTGCATAACCAAAATTAGTTCCACAGATGGCACACTGAAATAGAAAGAGAGAAAGATGCTCTGTGAAGGTCATGGAGCATAATGCTAACTCTTCTGAGAATGACTTTTTTCAGTAAAGAATGGAACCCATCAGAGGGAGCAGAAAAATCTTGTGAAATAATTGTGCTGTGGTCCATTTCCATTGAAAATGTTCTACAGCATAACATTCATTATAAGCTCCCTCCACCAAAATGCAAGATGTATCTCAGAAATACGGAGATATCACATAAAAGAACCTTCATCATTAATGAAATGGATAGAATCAGATATGGCTAGAATGTGTCTACAGAAAACAGAGCAGTGGTGCCATTGATTTTTAGTGATCAAAGTAAAAATCAATGGATTAATGCATTTCAGTCTCAGTTAAAAACATTTTATGAGTCTTTCATTTAATTCATAGTACTCTAAAATCCAATGGTCCCCTCTCTAAGTCGACTTTTGTTTCCATAGGACCAATTAAAAAGGTGTTTCTGCGATGTAAAGTGCATCTGTCTGAACTCCAACCTGCTTGAGAGCATATTGATACATGCTATCCTGAGCAGCAAGTACGGTGAAAAAAATCATATGAGGTGATCCACTTAGTTCTGCCCATGTTCAGCCTTGCATGTACAGAGTTAGGATGACTGGAGTATATTCATGAGGACTGGGGACTATTTTGTGTGATCCAAGTGAAGAAGTCTTGTAAATATAGTCCAACACTTTCATCATTCTGCATTTCCTGAATCAGGAAAGAGATTCTTTCACCCATGCAATATGTTTTTCTAGTCATATTTCCTTTTATAAGCCTGTAAATCATAAAAACAGGAGCATGCAAAGGAAGCAGTTATTTTTAAGTAATGCTAAATACATTCATTGACAACTCTCGTTGGTGTCTCTTTTTTCTGTACATCCTTACTGGATCACAAATAGCACATAGAGTGCCTGATTTGGAAGATGCTTGAAAAAGGAAATAAAGGAAAAAAGTAACATTGCATCATTTAGGGTGTGATGACTCTAAAAAACCAATTACTGCATTAATGATGTAGATTTTAGAGTTCTTTAAGATCACAGATTTTAGAGTGTTTTAAGACATACATTAAGGAGATCTTCAGAGTAGGAGAGGAGGTCCAAACATAAGCATTAGAAAAGCCAGCAGGCTTCTGGATTTTGGAAGTAAACATTTTCTTCCAGCTAACACTAAATAAGGTTAATTATATTGGTCCTGAAGTAATGGTGTAAAATATTGCAAGTAAGTTCATAAAATGACCAAAATACTGAAGAGTCATTAACCTTGTTTTATTTTACATTATCTTCTCAGCTAAGAATCAGAAGAAAAATAAACCCTGTGTCTCACTAGAACGTGAAGTCAATACCACATAAAGGTCCCTGACAAGAGAAGAGAGTTAAGTATTAAAAAAAGCATGCCAAAAGATAGAACTAACAGTATTAACAGAATAAAACAGGTAATTTTCTCAGAAGAGAAGGTCTTATTTGAAAAGACATAGTCCCAGGTCTAGTGGAATCTAAGGGGGAAAAAGTATTTAATTTCTTTTGGCGGAGTTTTTCAGTGGTAAGGAGACATGTAGAAAATATTAAGACTGGAAAAAAAGCTCCTGAGGACAATGGGGCATGGAAATTCTCTTTAAGGAACATGCAGTGAAGAGCAGTGTCATTCTGTACATCTTGGGGAAGGTTCTGCTGCCATGATCTCTGCTTGAAGCACTATGGAACTCATCACTCGTGGTGACTGCAAAGTACCACAAAAGCACCAGCAAGTGAACCAAGAGTTCATTTGTGTCCCCTGCGTTGTTAGTAATAATTAAAGTAAACATTAAGTCTATGAACATGAATTGAGTAGTGCAGCTAAGGCTGGGAAGAGCCCATATGATGGAAAGCAGAAGAAGGCAGCCCCCTGTAGTAAGTCCTCCAGCTTCCTCCCTGGACAGGGTCATCCTTTCTGTGGAAATCTTGAGCAATTTTATTATCCCCTGATTTTGGCTAGGTCCATTCCTTTAACAGTGCAGAAGTTTACTCAACAAAGAAAAAATACCTTCCTGTTCCACTGTCATTTTCATATCTTTCAACTTAGTACACTTTTTCATGCTGCTGTCTTCAAAACACAAGCCAAAATGAAGTTCTACCATTTTCTCATTTGGAACAAATTTCCATTTTATCATTCCCCTTGCACATAAGATTCCCTCAAATGCTGCTCAAACAGGAGTGTGCTGGGTTGTGCTTTCACTTTTGCAGGAGAGGAGAGTAAGAAAGAGCTGTTGGCTTCAGTCATTATGGTGTATCAGGGCCTGAAATAACCACCTGGCTGAATGGTCCATAGTTTTGACCATTGAAAACAAGAACGAACATATCAATGGGAAATAGAGTTCCCAAAAAGAGAAGGAGACTGTTATAATCATCTTTTCCTATCTTGGATTTCACCAAGGTTTTCTCTTCCAAACTGAAGTGGTGTGTAATTTCAAGATGACATTGAGTTGAGATTTGGAATGCAGATCTTAAGTTTTGATGAGAAAATAATCTTATTTTTTGCCCACTCTTATTTAATGACTTAGTAAATTTTATCACAGAAAGAGTGGTGTGAATGATAGAGTACTTCAGTTTGCCAGAATTCATAGATTTTGAAGTGCAGCCTAGTTCCAGATGGAAAGGAAACTATGTTTCTTTTAATTTACATATGAAAAAACTCCAGGAGTGTTGGGCAGAAAAGGATAGACTTATGTAGTAATTGAAACAATTTTCTATTACTGTTCAACTTAAAAACGTTAACTTGATATGGAAAAAACAGAATTTTAAAATTTAAACAGTTCTACCAATCAAAACCTGAAAAACTTTCATCAAAAATGTCAAACTTAGTCATTTTGACAATGTTGAAACATTGTCATTGTTCTTTTAAAATTAAAGCCCAGCTAAAATTGCCTTATTTCATTAAATAATTGGATTTTAACAAAGTGACATAATATGATAGAATATGCTTGTGTCTAAGTCTCTCTCAGATTGTCTCCTAAGTCCAGACTAATAGGATTTTCAAAACAAATACTGAGAAATACCTAACAACAACCCCATGTAATTATCTGATGGCCACTTTGAAATTTACCTGCCTTACACATTTAAATCCTTCTTCTAATTTGAAGATTTAAAGGTGAAGGGTTGGAAATTTGATATCTACATTGCTCAGTGATTAGAAATGAATATATTAAATTCTATCTGATTGCATTGTAGCAAGCTCTAGTGGCAACAATGTGAAAAATCAATAAAGCAAAAACATAAATCAAACATCTAAACAGTAATCTGAATTTAGGATAATTCAGTGGTAATTTAATCCTCCTTGATACTACAGTAAGGAAATCTTTTTTCCAAGGGTAGCATTTAAAATTTGAAATAACAGTAAAAGCAGTATATGGTACTGCACTCAAGTCCATGTTAAGATCTGCACTTACAACATCTGTGGTACATTTTAGGAATTAAACATGGTCCTAAATTTGTCCCAGTAGGTAAGGAAGAAGTCTATGTATAAACATGCATAATATATATTACTTGTGCTGTGGAGTCTTTTCGACTGTTTGCTTTTAATGTATTTTGCTTTATGTCCCAGTAACCTGGTCCCAGCTCCAATATGCCATGAACCTCCTCTAAAAAGTCTCCTGGCTTTTCCTCTCTGTCCTCCTTGTATATGTACAGATAGCAGGCATCTCCCCATAGCTGTGGCTGTTCTTAGAAACCGTATTACATTTAAACACTGAAACACAAATCGTGTCCTATCCCCCCCTACCCTATATTTTTTATTCCTGTTTCCATACAGAACACACTCCCCTGGCTGTTACAGAGATGTTCTCCTCACAGCATCATTCCTCCCACTGTGCTGTATCCATTGCTGAAGTCAAAAGAGTTCTCCTGTGCACTGATGGTTTTAGGGTAGGTGTCTCCAGAGTGCAGATGTGTTTAAAATGGCTTTCATACCTGGCTGAACTTGTCAACAAATGCCATGTCAGTCATGTAATTGAATTGCAGTCAATCGCTCTCTGGCCTTTATTTACGGACTTTAATTACTGGTGACTATTTGTGGTCTGTGTCTGTTGGTGTACTATACCACATCACCTGGCTTTTGGTACAATTAGATTTTGGGAATCCCACTACTGAAGAGTTCTTCAAGAGAAATTGTTTTGTGGTTGTCTCAAGAGTAAACCTGCACAGGGCCGTTCATAAGAGGCTTCATCAGTACTTGCAGAGAACTACATTTTGAAGACTTTTGTGTTTATTTGCTGTCACTTGCACTCAGCAGAGCTTCCCACTGTGCTGCATTGCTCAAGACAGTTTGAGTGAGATCACATTAAAATTTTTGGAGAGGGAGGTGTTATAGAGGAGATGCTTATCATCTTGCAAGACTGATCTATATACACACATGCCTCCCTCCCGCCAAGAAAGAATGAAACCAACCAACCAGAGGAGCACAAAACAGTGACCCCAGAAATCTCAAAGAGTTAATGGCAGCATTTTAAGGTGTTGATATTTCTTTTTTTTTTTCTTAGTTTTTTTAATTTCCTTTTTTTTTAAATTGAAAGCTCAACATTTCCCGTGCAGAAAAAAAAAAATCTAACAAATTGTGGCATTTCATTATAATTCTAAGAAGCTGGATAAAAATACAGCAGCCAAAACTATTGGTATAAAAAGAGAACTCACTGCAGAATTTGTTTTAGATTTTGAATTATAGTGAACAAAGGTAAGATAAATTATTCTCTTGGGCTGAATATTACAATAGCTGTAGAATTGCTTCAGTCTTCACATTTATTTAGAAAAAAATATTGTGTATGGAGGGTGATCTCTTAAAGATTTAAGTTTAAAAGATCACTCTATAGCATAACATTGAAAAAGTGTGAAAGGTAACAAAGTTTTCAATTTCTCATGGACTGGGAAAAGTTAGCAAAGAAAAAGTTAAATTGATGAATCGGCATTAAGGAATTTGGAAGTGACATTTATTGTGCTTTAGTGTGGGAAAAGTTCAATTTATAATAATCTTGCTAATCACCTTTGTGATTGTTTTCTGGGGAAACAATTAATTATTATAATTTATTTCATTACACTAACTAACTATGACACTAACATGCTAATAAATAAAAATGAAATAAAGTATTCAGTAATTCTTCTGAAACATTAAATTAAAATAACCCCTTGAAGTAATACTTGAGCAGGCAATTCATAATTCAGCTGGCTTTCAGCACCTCCCTTAAGACAAAAACAGGGAGTTCATGCTATACTTAAGACAAAATTTATCCTGTAAATGGCTAAGATTTCTTTTTGCTTCATAGTCAGCCTGGGTCAACAGGCTCAGTAGTCAGTTTTCCCCTTTCACCAATACAGTCACTGTCTTGGCAATCCAATAAAGAAAATAGGAAAACAGAGATAAGGAAATAGTTAAATCTTTTCTCTGTCAGATTTAGAAATTATTATTTTTTAATTAAAAATATGAATATTAAACCAAATATAGTATCCAAAAAAGACTTAAATAATTCTGGAAATGTTACTGAGTCTTTCTGTTAATCAAAAACAGTTGGTTAGTAAATACCATTATTTTGGATTTGTCTTTTTAAGTATAGAGGCTGGTTTTTGGAAAAACAAATTTCTGCCACGGATGTCTATCAAAGACATGGTTCTTTTCAGTAAAGAGATTGAGAGTCAGTAACCAACCCTCAACAAAACAACAGAGCAAAGGATCTTGGAGGCTGTTGCCTCTATGATGGATGGTCTCTTATAATGGATGATTTAACTTTATAAATTTGATAGCTTTTTTAAGCCAATACCTTGGAATATTTTGCAATTATTGTTGCAAAATACTGATGATCACCATGATAATGTCACATTTAATATTATTATTGTTTCTAGAAGAAGATGTATACATTTTCAATGTCTGAAATTGCTGTCCAAAGACAGCTTCTTGGGAAGCAGATATACCTGGGTGTGATGGTTCTGGTAGGGTGTTGTGTTTTAATTCCAGCCATCAATCATGCCCCATGCAGCTGATCACTCACTCCCCAACCAGGACAACTGGGGAGAGAATTGGAAGGGTAAAAGCTGAAAAATTCATGGCTTGAGATAAAGACAGTTTCATAGGATAAGCAAAAGCCACACAGGCAAACAAAGCAAAACAAGGAATGAATTCACTGCTTCCCACAGGCATGCAGGTGTTCAGCCATCTTCAGGAGACCAAGACCTCATCATGCATAACAGTGAAGACAAAAGCCATCACTCAAAAAAAAACCCTTACTCCTTCTTGCTTCCATTTTATATGACCAGCATGGTGTCATAGAGTCTGGAATGCTCCTTTGGTCAGTTTGGGTCTCCTGTCCCAGCTATGTCCCCTCCCAGCCTTCCAGGCAGCCCTGACTTCCTTGCCAGCATGGCAGTATGAAAAGCAGAAAAGACCTGCTCAGCTATAAACAAAGGCAAACAAAGCAAAGACATCTCTGCATTATCAATCCCTGCACCAGCCATGAAAAAAATTAACTCTACCTTTGATCACCATGACAAAAATGATCTCTGGAACAATGAGAATGAAACACATAAACACAAATAAAACTCAACATGTTTCCATCAACATTGTTTCATATTTAGGGAAATGGAGGGATGCAGAGAATAGAAGACACCAGCTTTCCATCTGAAAGCCCATCAGAGTATTTGCTTATGACCAAGAAGCAGCCTGAATGTGAAGTCATAGGTGAGTATAATTCTGCACAAAAATTAGGTAAACTGGAAGAATGCTCTTAACTCCCAATTTTAGCTCTGTCATTATTACCTGGAAGATCTCAGTTGTTAATTCAAAGTCTTTAAACACACTAAGGAGAAAAGAAAAATATGTTTTTTCATAAACTTATCTTCATCCGCTGGTGCCTGCTGGGAACACCTTTCTGTATTGCCAGATTATGTTGCCAGAAAACAAAATCTTTTAAGCCTATTTTACCTTGACTTAATTTTCCCCTCAGTTATTGTCTTATAAATCAGAATTTATTATCAGGCATGTCATCTACAGAAATGCTAAAAATATGAGTCAGGCTTTAAAAAGTATTCTTGACTGTGACTTTAGAAAGGCAGATGGGAATAGTTATTGGAGTGAAAGGCTTTTTGCTCATCCCTTCCCCCCTCTTTGATGCTGCAGAGTTCTGTGTCACAACCCACTTGCTGTATCAACTTCCAGCCACCACAGCCCCCACCCTGACTGTTTGAAAAATCACATTTCTAGCATTTTCTTAATGGGTTTACTCCTCCTACAACCATTCAGATGTTTTCCTCTCATCAATCACTCATTCTGACTGTTTCTTTTTACTCTTTTTTACCTGCATTAGCTATAAGCTTTTTCTTTTCTTCTTCAGCTATCAGTGTTCATATATACAAGCACAGACATAGATATGCACATATATACATACATCTATATGCAACTGTATATCAACAGGTATAGCTGAAAACCAGAAAAGGCTTGTTGTGGAGAGAAAGGATGACAGAGTTTGGGTCTGTAAATGCAAATATCCCTGCCCAAGCTATACAGTCAATCTATAATAATCCAGATGAGCAAACTTAATTTATAGGTTAAATCCAAATTCTGCCAAGGGAATCTGAAATATCCATAAATGATGATGAAGGAGGGATTGGGGAAGGGCATGCAATGCTGGGAATTAGGCTGCAGCATTGTGATTCGTTTGTTATAATTTGTTTTCTATGAATATCATAATTTCATAGCAGTCTGCTGAATTCAATAAGTCTAATGTTGTGGACATAACGTGAGCATTAGGTGAAAGCAGCACAGTTTAGATCTCACTTAATCTTCAGCACAATTAAGATTTTGCTTTTATAAAACCTTCATGTATTAAATTCACATCCTATCCATATGGACATTGTAAGTACAAATCAAACTTCAAAAATTAAATCTCATGACAAAATACCACAACAAAGAAATGTCTTGATAGTCTCTGGTAGGAATTTTTTTTTTTTTTAAGCATCATTGCTATTTCTGCTATGCTCACAGATACAGAAATAAGTAAGTAAATATAATTTAGTCTGACCACTCCTAGGAACATTTTTCAGCCATTTTATGAGGTGGAGTTGCATACTAGCATGTGCCAAGCTTAGGACATCCATGCTTGTGTCTTATCCTTTCCTACCACAGGTAGTTAATAGACATAGACCATATCTCTTGTTTACATTATTTGGTTTAAGGTCCACATGTAAGAGATGGCAGTAGATTAATTAATTGTGAACAATTAATGTCATTGTAATTAATATTTTGTTCTGTCCTGTGGTTTTCTTTTCAGATTTAGAACCCAATGAAGACCAAGCTGACTTCAAGTAGCTTTCCTGAGCTTAAAAATGCAATCAAATAAGAGGAAAACCAGCAGCTGCTCCCCACTGAACAGTAATCAGTACATTAAAAATTAAGCTAAGCAATATTCCATTCCTGATGTAAATATCAGTCATCTTCAGCTCCATTTGTCCCCCAAAACTCACTAAAAAACCATGCCTTGCAGCAAACAGTGACATGAAATCCCATCAGATTAAAATGCAGAGAAAAATTCAAACTGCTAAAGCTTAATTAACAAAAAGACAACAAGAAAACGTGTTTTTTTCTCCAAAAGACAACAAGACAAATAAACCATGTGGTACGACACTTAGCTCTGACTAATTTCTTTAATAAACCCACCCCAAAAAAATTATCTGGGTTTTGCTTTCCCCAGCACATCAAGGGGACAAAAATGTCTCTGCTGGGTCCAAGCACTGATGACTGAGGGATCCTTTCGCTGGTGTGACACATTGCCACCCATGACCCACTGTCTCTCATCATCCAGGGATGCTGAGTCTTGCAAAGCCTGAAGCCAAGCCTCAGTGGTACTGGCTCTGCCCTGACTTTGTGGCCAGGCTTTGCATTCCCAACAAACTCATTACTTCCTCCTCCCACCAGCCTCTCTCCCTTGCAGCCACCATGTCCTCACTCCATGCTTGCTGTCCCTTCTGAGCTGGTCTCTGCCACCACATCACAGTACTCTCGTTATTTCCCTCTACTGGTGCCACAACCCACACACAAAGTCCCACATTGTGCTGTTGCACATGATTTCCATCAAGAGATTCTAATTATTTTTTGGAACACAATGTGAAACATTTCTCCCAGTTTATCTATCTCATTATTGTGGCTGTAACCCTTTGGCCCTTACACTCAGAACCTGTCATTGTTCAAAATGGGTAACAGAGCTTACAGCTATGGTTTCCTAGAATCCACATGTTTTTCCTCAGTTTTCACAGCAGCCTCCACTGTCCTGGGCAATGCTCTACATCTGTTATACACCATTTCTCTCAAAAAATGGCTGCATATAGACCAACATTCAAATGTTGCCTTTAAAGGAGAGCCTGTTGGTGCTAATTCTATGCTGTTTACACGCAGGTATCTGCTAGGAGGTTATTACCATTCGGGGACTTGCTTATTGCTCTTCCTGGAGTATGAGGTTTTATGGTAAGTACAAGTTGGTTTTATTGATATCCTAAAAAACAATCTGTCAAAGAGAGAATGCTATACACATATCAGGTAACAGCAATCCAAACATTAAAAAGATAGTGAAATAAAGTTTTCTTGTATTGATTCTCTTATCATTCTTTTAATTCAGTTGTATAATTTCTAAAATTTAAATTGTTACTACTAATTATGTTTTAGAGGTTTGCATCATGTCTATTTCAACTATACTGATGATGTTTAACCAGAATCAAAATAAGTGACTTGTACAAGCTTTCTTTCACTTTATTTCTAAAATCTTCATGGATCATCCTTGAAAAGTTATATATAACCAATTTTGTTCTGTAAATGTACATGTGGAATATTTGCAACATTGGGAACATTCTGAAAGTTACTCATTCATGGTAGCATTGAGGAAGAAATAGCTGGCAAAACCAAGCATCTTTAGTTTTTTGTCAAAATGGATCTTAACAAGATTCCCAAATAGAGGTAAAGGTTTTTTGTTGTTATACAAAACTAATTTTTTCATTGTAAATATTTCCTAGTGTAGTTCAAGCAAAAATTTCATCTATTATATTTGTTTACCAGCCATCTCTTCCCTGGACCTTGTATCTGTAATATGCAGGTGAAATTCTGATCCAGGCAAAATTGAGTATGTGATCACTGTGGTGACATATTTTCTATTAAATTATCAGCAGGTGAAGTACAGAAATAGTTTTGTCAGCAGGCTTTCCTTTTTCTGGCTGAGTGCCAGGCCAGAGCCATACTTCCTTCTATTTATCCTCAAAACACAATGTACACAACCATCAAGAACAATACATAAAAGGCCCTAGAAATGGTAAAAAGTCTGAAAACTTTAGGTCCAGGAATAGATTGAACAGTGATTCTTCAGTCAGGAGAAAAGTAGGTAAGCTCCACAACACTTAGTTGCAGGACAGTAATTTGTATTTCTCCCTTCTATGAGAATTTCTGTAACTATGAAAGAAAGGGAAAGATATTTTTCCCCCCTCAGAGCCTTTCTGCTCTACTTCTTGCAAATAAGTACCTTTGGGAATCAGTGCAATTGCTAGTGAGAAACAGCCCTTGCCAGAGAAAGGTCTTGGAAAACTCAGAACCACTGCATACACACTGTGTCTGGATCCTTGGGTTTTGAACACAGTCCTCCATGTAAATTTGAGCCAGGATTATTTCAGTGAAGACAATAAATTAGCTGGCACACTCAGTCCCTAAATCAGGATTAGATCTTATCTAAGGAAGGCAGACAAGTAATTTCTCCACAGACAACAGAAGGGAGAGTCATAGTCTGCTCTGTATTTGGCCACCATCTATATAATTGTAGCAGTTCTTGTTTATTTTTAAAAACTATGAAAGGCCAGTCTCTTTTAATCTTAGGATACAAGATCAATTGTTTTCCTGGCAGTTTTCTTGCTTGATTAAGAGAATACAATCCTCTTTTATTTTGCTTGATGTTCTATAACTAATAATGAGACTCTTTTTGAATCACTAGATATCAAGTGACACAGAAAATCAAAATATTCACCATGGGAGAGATAAGTTTTCCATTTAAGTAAATGTTCCATCTCTGAGGTGTCCAATAGCTGATTTTCCACCAAAAAAAAGCCAGCATTCTGCTCAGAAATGGTGAATCCAAAGTAGAAAATATGCAGAAATGGTTACAAAAATGGACATAAGGAAGAGAATCTCCCTTCAAATACAGAAACTTAGCTTTTTGAAAGAATATGACTACATGCCACAATGAATTAGGATTATGAGTACAAGGGATAGGGTAGAATTGTTTGCACAAATAGGATAAATTACGTAGCAGTTTTATGATACATATTTTCAACAATATGCTAGCAATATTAATGAAATACACAGAAAGTAATGTCCATATCAGGACTGAGAAGAAATAAGAGAGACATATCCATTGATAAGAACTCAGAACAAAAGTTTAAGCTTGTTTGTGGGAAAATATGTCAGAGATATATTTATTGTGGATGAATTTTGGGCAGTGAGATATGTACTTACATGGACTTCTGTTCTTTAGGATCTAATGGAGAGAAAGGACTTTGTACACAGGCAAAAATGTATTTTGAGAGAGTAACTTTGATAGCAGTGAGGTATTTGCATCAGCAGTGCCAAGGACTACATCTGAACTTGTTTCCCAGGGAGACAGGATGTTTTCCAAGAAGAATATCATCACACCTTGAAATAGCAGTAGACTCCCCTCGCAGAGTAAGAGAGAACAGCCAAGAACAGCTTGACCTTTTATGGGGGCTGTTAGGTGATAGAGCTGCATTTATTTACCTACTTGCTCTTGGTTGTGTAAGAGAAAGCGTGATCCTCTATTTGCAGTACTTTGCACAGACCCCAAATCACAGATACAAAACATCTGTTTGCCTTCAGACTTCAGCTATAAACTCCAGCAAAGTCTTCTCTTTGGTAACAAAGTGATTTGGCTTTTGCAGCTGTTCTTTAAAAGTCACAAACCTTCCTGGTTGACAGCAGGCAGAGAAAGCACCCAGTGCTTTTCTTTGTGTGACTGCTGAGGGGAACACAGACTTTACATCTGTCTTCTAATGAGGTTCCTATGAAGTGAGGGACCTCACAAAGCAGGTAGCACTCAGAGTGCTGCACTTGGAATGCAGAAGAGCATGATGTGATGCATCTCTATTTACCCTTAACAAAATCCATCTCTGAAACTCCAACGAGTTATAATCAGATCTAGCTAAATTAATTGTCTCATTGTCTTTCCTTTATGTATTTGTATATTAAAAAAAAGGCACAATAATGTGCGAAATCTAAAAATAAATTACAGTGAACTGCAACCCCTTTAAACCATGCATAAAATGGAGCAGTGTATAAGCTATGGATTACACTGGTTTCCTCAGCCTCTGCCAGCCTTAGCAAGTGAGGGCTGAGTTGAAAAAAAGAGAGAGGGCAGCATTCTCCTTAACCACTCTGTAACTCAAAAAGAAACAGGTGCTCTGGGGCAAAGCAAGTACAATGAAATGTAGGAGGCTACTCAGTCCCTCTCTTCCAGGACAAAATGTATTCTGTTCCTCCCTGGAAAAAAATTTTTTCTGATCTGGTTTAAAAATTCTCAGGGCAGGAGGTTTAGCATCTTCTGCAGGGAGCTTGTTTCAATGTTTCACCTCCTTAACAGATAAAAAGGTGTTTCTAGTCTGCAGCTCACTTCATGGTTGAAACAGACAACCAGAAACAGCATGAGAGGATGGATTCAGCGACACAAGCTGGGATTTTGTACAGACAGGATTTGAGACCTGAGACATCTGAAATGGATGAATTGCTCAGAGTAAGTGAACTGATTTCTTCTTGGACTGTCCCTCTCTTATGTACCCCCCAAAGTTCCCATCTCCTTTGTGATCTGTGTGACAGACCCTACACATGATAAGAATGTGAGAGGGAGCACATGAGGTCAGAGCTCTCCTTCCAGCCTTTATCCTCTCCCCATCACCTGCAGCATGTACCATATGAAGAATATATGACAAAGGCAAGTGCACATTGACATGACCCCCAAGGAATAATTTAATTTTCCATCAATTTGTGTTTTAGTGAACAAGGGTTTGGACTTGTAGGGTTTTGCCACTGATGCATTTTTCTTCCATTAGTTTAACTAACTGCTTTCAGAATGCCTGTGCAATATCCTTGCAACAATGAGCTGCACTGTTTCACTGCCCAGTGAGTGAATGAATATCACTGATTCACAGAATCATAGAATAGTTTGGATTGAAAGAGTCATCAAAGATCATCTAGTTCTAACCTCCCTGCCTTACTCAGGGATGCCACTAGATCAGGTTGCTCAGGGCCCCATCCAACCTGGTCTTGAACTTCTATGGATGGAGCATCCACAACTTCTCTTGACAACCTGTTTCAGTGTCTTGCTACCCTCTAAGGAAATATCTCCATTTTTGTTCTTATCTTGCTGCCTGTTTCTTTCCTCCTTCCTCCTCTTTCCTACAGAGGAGCTGCAGCTTCAGGAGGTTGGTAGAAGAGAAAAGCAGAGTCAAATCTAAAATAAGGTAGGTCTGTCTATTTTCTTATGCTGAGCTATCCTACACAGAGACAGTAATTCTCTTGTCATGCCACTTGCTCACATAAAAATTTCCATTAGCCATTTATTTGCAAATAGAAGTATTTCCAACATGATCTCTTTGGAGGATATATGACTGAGATCTTTGTCTTCTTCACCTTAACAACAAAAAGAAAACATCTATGGTGTCCTTTTCATTGATGGCAGTCTAAGTCATGACTTAATAGTCTGGAAAGGCAAGAGTGTATCTGAGAGACTTTTAAGCCTGTTTAGTCATGGCATTGCTGCAAACCATGCTTATAGCTTGTGGGAAGTGGCATGTGAAACAAGACTTGCAAAGCAGAACGGGTACAGCTAAAAATAATCTGCTGTGATTAATGGATGGACAAAGTTGTGACTGAAGGCTCAAAACCTGAAGAACATCTCCAGAAACACAGGTTTCAGGAGTCACAGTGATTCATTGCCCAGGAGGTCAATGAGAGTCAAAATACATGGTAATCAGTTCTGCCTGTAAGATTGCCATGGCATGATAGAAAACTGCCCTTCCATCCAATTCACCTCTGACAATTTTCAGAGAGGTTCAGCTACAGACACAGATATCTCACTGCTGACTACAAGCAGCTGTTGAATGGTAGGGATTATACTCAAGCAGCTAACTTTGGCATTTTGAGGTTGGGAGGAGGTTTTTGATGGTTTATTTTTTAAGCAGAACTTGGGTGTGCGTCTAAAAGAGTGTGCATTTTGTTAGTTCTATTTGCAGAAGAAATCAAGTTTTTCGTATTCTCTTTTGGCTGTAAACTCATTGGAAGCTTGAACTCATGAATAATTTAAAATTTGAATTGCATCTACTTTACTGTAAGTCTTTCTCTCTATGCACTTTATGACCCCACTCAGAATTAAACTTGCTACGTGCAAGAAATAAAAAACAAACATAATAAAATTATGCAATTATCTCAAAAACTTTAAAGTTATAAATTTCTCATAACTGTCTTGACATTTTCTATAAACATTAAAAATTCACAGGACTAACTTTATGGTTTTGCATTTTTCTTGAAATGCAAGATCATTAGAGTATCTATTGTTATCTACCATTAAACAATGACTTCATGTTAAATAACACTTTTCTTCTGTAATATAGACAAATCCCATTCCAATATTTCTACTCAGAGGCACAAGCATATAATTAGCCTTGCCTGGTGGAGACATTGTGCTACTTTCAGGCATTTTAAAATTAAAGTTATACCATAAAATATGTTTAAGTATAGCAGTCATCATCTGTGACATCAGGGAAAAAAATCAGTTTTTAGACTATAAAAGATTTTCTAAAAAAGCATCACACAGATCTCATTAATTTTGAAGGGAACTAAACACCTCTATTTTTTTTTAATACAGCTATGAGTCAGTGCTTTGTGAAAGTCATTGCTGAATACTTTCTGCAAGTTGAAGCTGTTTTCAGATCCTTCACTCAGTCCATTTACTCCACATAGCCTCTAAGTGTTCATTTAGATCACAGTAACCTAAATGAAGAGCACACTCCTAGTGCAAATTATCAGAAAAATAATTACAGGCTTTTAATGATGTGCAAATATTTTTTTGACTAGCAAGAAAGTGGCCAATAACTACTGTCCATAAGGGGACTGTGTATTTATCAGCAAAACAAGTTATTTCATGGATTGTTGGACTGCGTCTCTTTTCTAGATAAATAAGTAAATTCATATATAGGTGTATATTTACCAAAGATGTACAAGTACTAACCTAAATCCACATGTACTCCAAATTTAGGTTCATGTATAGTTTAGTGAAGTTTTAATCTTCTGTAAGGAAAGTTCCAATGTTGTGAAAGTGATATTTATTATTTCTATTTTCTCTAGGGTTTTCAATAGATTACAAAGTCACTGAGACCTTCAAAATAATGTTGAGTAGTCTTTTCTAAAAATTCATTCAATTGTTTTCAATGAAAAACGTCTTTCTTCCAATTGCCACTGATATCAGGCAATTTACCAGAAAATAATTTTGACATCACAGGTATGAAATCAGAATAGTCTTGGGTGAATAAGAACAGTGAAAGAGCTGAAAATATACCTGCTAGCTAAATTCTGTATGGAGATTGGTTAGTCTGATAGAATGTGAAAATTTGAGGTACACACTTCCATCACACATGAGGGATGTTAGTTTTCAGTGTTTACAGTATCAATGGATTATTCTTTCTTTTGTTGTTGTGGCCATTTAATAGAGCATGTATTTTCAATTGTTATTCAGCCTAGCACTCCTGAGGCAATACCCTCCTGACAATTCAAAATTACTTTAAAAAATGTTAACGATGGTCCTGTTAACATCATATTCTGAGAACCTTGAGAAACTTAGTCTTGAGAAGCTACCAAATCCAGTGGCATTCTTTATTTTAACAGCAGAAAATAGGACAGACTAGCACATTCTCAAAGGAAAAATTTCAAAGTGTAATCATCATAAGATTGAGGAGGTAGCAGTACCTACACACACTGCATCACTTTCTTATTGTCCATACCCTGGACAAGTATTCCAGGTGGGAAACTGGAAAGGATTATTCCACAGGAGAAGCACATGAGAGATGGCCTGGTGGAAAGCTGCACTAGGGAAACTGCTTTTTCTTGCTTGAGGTTGCTGTGATATAAGAAAAGGCTGTAAGTGTTGCTGTAGGTGTATTATCATTGCTACCACTGCCCTGGGGAAGACAGTGGAGAATAATGAAATCTAATTAAAAACAACAGACTTTATTGTCTTGGATTTAAAAAACAAAGCTGGGGGAGGTAATTTGAAACAAGTGAGCATTGGTAAGTGTCGTTGCCTCTTCCTCTGTTTCAGTAAAATCATCAGATCTTGGGATTCTGACATTTCCAGAGGCACAGCTGGCCATAGAGCTGTGAAGGGAAAAAGTGGGTTCTGTCCCCAGGAACTCATTGTAATGCAGAGGAATTGCTCCATGCAAGGCAACACCGCTGCAGTTTAATGCAGGTAGTAATTCTGTATTCTCAACATGGTGTATTTGGAGCCATTAAAGGAAAAAGAGCAAATTTGATGTAAGGAGTGCAGCACATCTGGCAAGAAGGGAAGTTATCAGCACCAAGGCATGCAGGCCTCTTAACCCCATAAATTAGGGGTCTTCCCTTCCCTGTCAGGCCCAGAGCAGCCAGGGGGGAATTTTACAATACAGCAGTGCCCCCAGCATGTGTGTCCGTGAGTGCGTGTGTGGAGGGGGTGGTTTCTTTTGCTGTCCCTCGAGAGAGCACAGCTCTGCCAGCAGCGTGTTATGACATCTGTTTTTACAAACCCAATAACGCTCAGCATGCTGAGAAGCCGGGGTGGTTTTGATGGATGAACCCACTATAGCAGCACGATAACATTCTGCGGGCATGCACAGGGGATTAAGCAAGACACCAGCCCACTTCAGCGAGGTCAGGCTGTGCTCAGAATCTGAAAGGATGCAATATTAATGTCTATCTAATTGGTGAATTTGTCAATGCAGCGTTGCCATTAAACAGTCAGCCATCTGGACCCCAAGGTTTATGTGATCACAGCTGATTGTCAAAACAATGGCATTTCACTGACCTTAAGAAATTTAATTAAACTCTTGTATTTCTTTCCATGCAGTAAATGTACACAAACTGATAGCTAAGAATAAGGTTGTTGCAAGGGCTGCTGCTTCTGCTTTCTACAGTGTAAAAATCATTTTCACATAGACACATATTCCTGGTAAATCTAAAATAACACATGCAACTGCTCTGTCACTTTGAACAAGTCACGTTTCCTTGCTGTGTGGTCTAATGATTCAGCAACAGCCAGAGATTTCTCTAGAAAATAGTACTTTGCAATTCCATTCATCTTTTTTATCTAATAGCTTATTTAGGACATTCATTGTTCAAATTACAGCTCAGAAGCTGGTATAGTATCAACTCAGTAACTCTTCCTCTGCTATTATTTTAACCACTGCTTTATAGGTCATGGAAAAAAAGAAAAAAGAAAAAGAGCTCTTCTTTTCCACACTCTGACCCCTAAGGTACAGAAATGTGGGACAAAAGAAGTTTCCTGGGTGACTGGGTTTCCCCCTCCATATTGCATATCTCTTTTCATAAGTGTGTTGAATACCACCTTAAAATAAATTATTATTTCTCCTAGCGAGACTAAGAGGTTGGTTGAGAACCTCAATGTTCTTGTGGTTACAAACCTTCCTTTAANAAATATCACCTTAAAATAAATTATTTCTCCTAGCCAGACTAAGAGGTTGGTTGAGAACCTCAATGTTCTTGTGGTTACAAACCTTCCTTTAATTTCCATCTTAAAATTATTCATGGCCAGCTTGTACCCCTTTGTTCTTATACCAACATTACCTTTTAGTTTAAACAGCTCTTCCCTAGTGTTTACCCTCCCTGTGAATTTATAGAATGCAATCACTTTCTCTCAGCTTTCTTTTGGCTAGAATGAAAACCACTTTCTCAAATCTCTCATAAAATGTACTGGCTGTTCTCCTGGACAAGTTTTCTCATCTGATCCTTTGACACCATGAGTTCACATTTCTCGAATGGGGGAAGTAAGGATGCAAGCAGCATTCTGCACTATCTCTAGTAGATGCTGTAAAGAATGACAGTGATAATTGGCTTTCTTTGCTCAGAAATCTTCCATGTAAGATTTTTGCTTCCTCATAGCAGCTTCACACAGCCATTTCCTCATCGTGCTGGCCAGCTGGAACACAAACTCATCCTCTGTGGTCCAGTTGGTTTCTATGGAGGGCCTGTAGCCCTTAGCATCTTTTATAAGATTTCCAGTGCTTCATCTTGTGCTTTTCACTGTGGGATGTTCTTTGTATTGGTCTTTAAAGCAAATTAAACTTTTTTATATGGTATTCTCTTTTTCTTTTTGCCACTGACTTCCAAGTGCAGTCCTTACAAATTATATCAGCAAATTCACCTGTTTTTGTGAAGGGCAGTAAGGAGTACAAGAGGGACTTCTATAACTTTTTTACAATATATCTTCATGCTGCCTGTTGTGTCTTCCCATTCAGACCTCTTCTTATACAGCTTATGTCTTTGCTAATAATTTTTCACACAATATCACACCAGCTATTTTGTTGAAGATAAATAAGATGTACTATTAGGAGTTAAAAAAATGAAATATTTTTGATTAATTTAGAATTATAATTTATCTTTTTAGATTTTTTTTTCTTTCATCTCTTCCATACTTATTTATTTCAAAATATATTTAAAAGCTTCATATGATGCTGAAGTCTAAGTAGCAGACTCAGCGTCTCATTTCTTTGTTGGGTTTTGACAGGGGGCTTTTGACATAAAAATGATATCATTACTATTGTTTGGTCATGTGATGCTGCTCCAAATTTGATTATCTATTTTTTAATATTGCATTATCTGGAGCTCAGTTCCTTCCCACTACTCTGCCACCTTTTGGAAAGCTTATAAACTATTTCCCTTGAACTTGCTGCATGTGGTGAGTGCATACCAATAGGAAATGTTTAATCTGTGGAAGAACAAATACATTTAATTACTCCATCACTTTCTATTGTGCCAAAATGAGGTTATAATAGCTATAAGCAAGAAGTTTCTAAAGTAACTCAGCTGTAACTGCATGAAAATACAATAAAATAGTCTTCCAGCACATGGAGATGATACAGGTATTTATAAAATGTGTCAAAAACATAACCCAACAATGTGTTGCTTTTGCCATAGTGTGTAAGGTGGAGAGAGATGCTTTCAAATGTTCACTGGGTAAAGCCTGTATGGCAGGCTTATTGTTCTGTCACTTGAGAATAAAGCACCAACTGCAACTTCTGGTGACATGTTTGTTTCACTGACAGCTCATCTTTCAGTAGCAGAAGCTTCTATAAAATGAAACCCGCATCCTGCAGTGGCTACCATGTCAGTGCAATGTCAGTGCCTAAATCTACTGCATGCACATGAGCATATCCTACTTCAAACTGTACCAAAGGAATTTGGTGAGCTAATGTTTGAGGTTTTTATACCCTCTGCTAGCTGCAAAGCACTGACACTGTTTCAGTCCAGTGGGTCAGTCCTGCACATTTGCAATGCGTCATTGGTAGAGTGTGACAAAGTGATTTTAAATCAGACACTGATTAAAATGCCTGATCACATCCTGGGAATATTGTGAGTTAGTTAGAACAAAGTTTTCTCCACTGTGAATCATTCCACAAAGCTGACTGTCTTGAAGGTTAGTTGTAGTACATTTTTTTAATCCCAGTCCACCAAAAATGAACTGCAGACACATTTCTCATTGGTGAATTAATTATCCTGTGGAGATCAGCCGGTAAGTGCTAGAACATGCTATTTAACAACCTTTGGGGAATTGGATCCTTTTTCAAATTCACATAGGCTCTTTATTAACATGGAGTTTGGTGGTGGGAAGGGGGTTTGTGATAAAGGTCAGAGCTGCTCATTAGAAAGCTAAATGAAATGTGGTAATGCACATCATTCCTCTAACATTACAGCTTATGCAAATGAAAAAAATACATAAACATATATCTACGTGGTACTGGAAAAGGAGGATTAGTTGTACAGTAGCTTTTGTTACTCTCAAGTGCGCATTATCAAAATACTTTGCAACAGCCCTTCCAATAATAGCCAGTTACTTCAGGTAGGAACTACTGCACTGGCTAGTTGGACTTTTCCCTCCAAGGAAAAGCATTCAGACTAGGTGTTTGAGTCAGTACAAACAGATGGGAAAATGTGCTCTCTGCCCTCAGTGACAGAAGCAGAAAACCATTTGCTCCAAAACTTCAGTGCAGGACAAGAACAAGGTGGTATTGGGTTATGTCACATAAAGACTGAGTTTCTCAGCCTCTGGGCTGTTGCAGCCCCGGAGGAAAGGTAAATGACAGCTCTCAGTGTCTTTTAGCATTCACAGAAGTTAATATTATCCTGTATTCAGCCAGCAGTCCATGAGGATCCAGGCCTGCTTTATTTGCTTGCTGGCTGTTGATGTAGTCAGCAGTAGCAGGTCTCTAACAAGAGCTTGACGTGCACTGTGGAGCCTGGATGGCTGCACAAGGGACCTCAGAGAAAAACCTCAGCTTTTCTGCTTCCCAGAAAAAGCTACCATAGCTTTTGACACTAGATCTAATCTCCTGCTGGTAAATATTGATGTTGGTTCTGACACCAGTTTACCTGTTCTGAAGAACGTCTTTTGAAGCAGGAGCCTTTATGGAGCACCATGTAAATGCTGCTGGGGAGTAGCTACCCTCATGTTATAACCTCAACCCTCTCGTATCAGAAGCACAAGTACTCTGGGTAAAAATATGAATAAATGAACATAAAAATATTACAGATATGGAAGATGGCAACACAGAAGAACCGTGTATTTTTGCTTTCATACTGGGCCAAATCCCTGGAAACTCTAATCATGGAAGTAAGTCCTACCTGGAGGACTGACAGGGGTGACTGCAGCAGAACTACTCCCTGAGGAAGATAAAGTCACATGTGTGTGAGTTGTGAGAGAGTCCATTTACAGGGCTGATTCCAGTGCTTTATACCAACCCTCCTCTGTCTCCCCTCTCTAATTTGTATCAGCATTTGACAGCTTGTTGACAGCTCATTAGGAAAAAACCCCGACATGTGACCAAAGCACTCAGTGCAAGCAGGGAGATCTGCTCTCTAATTGTGAACTGTATTAAAATCTGAAGCAGATGTGGCACAGCAGATCAGAAACCGGCCCAATTAGCATGTTTATTAAAATATTTTAAAATTTATTTATTAGCTACTACAAAACGTAATAACAGTAGCAGCTCTTGTGGGTGTCTAAGTCATCATAAGGGGCAAATCAAAGGAAACCAGAGAGGTTTTTGGACGTATTTTTCCTGAAAGAAAGCATGGTGCAATATCAATGGCTTTAAACCGTGTCAGTTCTGTCATTGAACAGGAGCCATTTGTGGGCAGGTGCCTCTGGTCTCAGTGCAGACTGCCATCAGCAGTGAATGAGAGCATTGGACTTATTGCAAAACCAGAGCTGTGGTAAGCTCTGTAAAATTCAGCCATCTTTGGCTCTTGGGATTTTTTTTTTTTGACACTGGTTAAATTTAAATTAACCATTTGGGCTTATATTTCTGGGTTTCGATTGGCAATTCTGTTCATTAGTATCTGTTCTCGGAGAGAATTCTTGAATTAAGGGTGTCAGGTTTTCCTAATATAATGCAGACCCTACAAATCAAATGACTAGATTTGAAGGTTCTCTGAGGAATTACTGCATCCCTAATCTGAAGGAATTTTTTTTGAATTTATTTTCCACGTCTGAGAACTGGAAAGAGAGGCAGCTCTTCATGCAATGAAAAACTCCTTTTTTTTTTTTTTTCTTTACATTATTTTTTAATTCAACACACTTAACTGAAACATCAAAGCAAACATTCAAGCTAGGAGGGCTTCAATGTATACATGCAAACAAAGGCACATATCTTAGGTCCATTAGGAAATATTTGTAACTTCTTCTGTGCAAAGACAAGCTGGCTGAATGTTTTATGGACCCTTCTAGATGAGGTATTTATGTCATGGAAATGCCAGTCAGGGGGTAAGATGTAGGTAGTATTTTCCAGCCCTGTACTCAACAAAAAAGAGAAATGCTTGCACAGGGCTGAACTAAATTATAAGCTGTGCACACCATGGGGTAGATTCCACTATCTCCCTCACAAACCTTCCTCAGAGTCCCAGTGATGGGCTGACCATTTGTTTTTAAAAGTCTTTTAATTACTTTCAAAATACTTGGTGGAAGGCATGAGAATGCAGAATTTTCTGTTTGAATAAATTAAGAAGAAAAATACCTCTGTGAGTAACAGCTAGTGCTTCATCTAAGGACATTCACTAAGGTCTTTAAAGCTATAAAAGTGGAAAACCACATTTTGCAAAGCAAGTTCTGTAGAAAAAGATTATAATGAAACAATGGCTTCCACTTTCAAATCCAAGAGAGTGATAACCTGAATTAACTCACTCAGAACAGGTATGTCTATTCAAAAAAAAATTCCATCAGGAGAAACATCTCACTGTAAAGTATAACTTTTTAAATGAAACAGCTAACAGCTCTGTGCATACACTGTTAGTTTAATGAATCCAAAATAATACCTTTGAAATTAGTACTAATGGCCTCTGCACCTCATTCCTTTAATCTTTTTACTAGCTCCTGAACATTATTTTCTTCTTGCTTTTAGAATGAGTGTAAATATTCTCTTTAGTGTTCTACAGCTAAATGAGCTACCAAAGCTTAGTTTTGTTGCTTCCTGGGTAATTGATCTGCATGATGCACATTTTATAGAACTTTTTTTTTTTTAATCCTGCAGCAATTGCGTTTTTGTGACTATCCATGCATTTGGCAGGGTAGGGTATTCTTGCACTTTATTGCTGGCACTGTAGGTTCAACTGTTCGTTCTGTAGCTCTGTCCCTGTCTGTCTGTCTGCCTGCAATGAGATGTGGTGTGTTGTTTCCCAGCAACATACACTCGGTGTTGTTTTAGTGTCTGGTGCTCTGAAGCTGCTGGATCACTTGCAGAAAAAGATAAACCCCAAAACCAAACCCCAAACCAAACAACCCTTTGGCACCCCTGGTTGCTGATAGGGAAACGCCCACTGCATTTCACTGTCATTGGAGTGCTTTCTCTTGGGTTTCCTTTAGAAACATGGCAAAACCAACAATGTAGGAATGATTCAGAGATTCCTGCCATCAAGAGAAGTTTTTGGAGTCTCTTGGTTGAATTTGCCAGGTATTACCTCACTGTTACCCCACAACTGTCTGTACTTTCAGCAAGCCTTTCACTACCCCTGCTTTCCCTCAGGCACCATTCCTCTACATTTTGAGCTGCCACATCATCTACAAGACAACATTGAAGTGCTTCCACCATCAGCACTGCCCAGATGGAACAGAGATATCCATCTCATATCTGCACGAAATATGTGTGTGTTGTTTTTTTTTTTAATATCATAAGACAGGTAAAGACAGTTTTCTTCTCCTTCAGGAGAATAGATGAGGGAAGAACATGGTTCCCTCTCTTGGCCTTGGGGGGTTTCAGTTGCCTGCTGGTTGTGGTAGTTAGCAGCCAGCCTTTTAAGCAGAGCTCTTCATCACTTTATTCCCTCAGTTGTAACAACTGCCTCGCTGCTTACCCAATTATTTTCTGTCACTATGAAAACCTTAGTTTTATATTAATTACTTAATTTAATAACAACCTTCAGATGTGCTAAAATCCCAGTCTGATAGGAACTGCAGGTATTAGACATCTTCAGGAAGTTGATTTAACCTCCTGAATTGAATGCTTTTGAAAACGTGTTAAATTCTGTTCACTTCATTTCAGCAATTGCAAATTTTACAATGGTTTTTTCTGCTTTTTAACTGGTTTCAGTCTGTCTTTCCCCACTATTTTGAATCCCAGATTTCTGAAGTTTATTCTAATATTTCTTATGCACATTGAGTCCCCCAAATCAACAAGAGACATGAACAGTGTCTTGATATGTAATCATATATATTAAGATAAGAAGCATTATTATGTGGTGGAATTTTATGATTTTTAGGAATCACCCAAAGATTTTTCTTCTTGGCACCGTAGCATAATGGTTCTCTTAGTCTGTGACTAACACTCAAGAGGTGATGTCATAGCCCGAGGTGGTTGCTCCTTTATTTTTTTATATCCATAACATTTTATGAAGGCACTTATACACAAATCCACAGAAGCAGTTACACAATAAAATTGAAAATTACCAATCAGATATTTGTACTCACAGGCAATATTACATATACATGCCCATATACTGCCTTAATGAGGAAGAGACTTAAGACCTAACTCAGCATGATGAAGGCCACAGATTATTTCCTCAACTGCACTAAACTAAGGGTCCAAAACCTTCCCTATAAGAAAAACAACTCTGCTTAGCTTGGGAGAAAAGCTGAATTCCAAGGACTTTATCTGCCTTTTCCCAACACAAAGCTGTCAGGAAGGTGCTTAAATTTGCATCACATGTGTTTCATAGCATCCTCAAAAAACACTTCCTTCCAGCTAGACAGTTGAGCTTTCTCCCTTTGAAGCCCTGTCCTCCCACAGCTTCTTGGGATTGTTATTTTTACTTCATTCAATAGCTTCTACCTAAATTATTGGTTGAATATTTGGGGTTTTTTTTGTTATCAGTGATGTTAAATCAAAACACCCCATTTGGAATTTACCTAGGAGAAAAAAACAAAAGTAATGGGCCCTCCTGAGACTTCTTTAACAAGCATGCTGGAGAAGAGAGTGGAGGTGGAGCTGCTTGCAACCAGCGTCTCCTCTTTGAAATGTTCATGCCCAGAAAGCACGTTCCAGACCATTTTAGCGGCAGCGGGGGCTGTGTTTGGTGTGTTCAAAAGTTCAATCAAAACACTTTTTGAAATTTTAATTGAAGCTGAATATAGAAAGGAGCCCAACTGCCCTCTGTTGATCACAGCAACAAGGAGGATAAAAGAGAAATATTGCCGCTATGAAACAAAAACAAGCACTGCAGGGATTTTTACGGAGTGTCGTGCTGTTGCTGCTAAGTAATTTTTTCAGTGATCTGTTGATATGGTCTAACAGGGAATTTTAAAATTAAAATTCCCAGTATTTAACAGTGTTTCACCCCATCTTCAGATTGTGTGTGTGCCTGGATTTTATTCAGTGAATATCTGGAGGTGAGGTTGCCTGTGTCACCTGCATACACAGAATATTGGTGGTACCAGAAGGGTTGGAAAATTGAGTTGCAAAGCAAAATCCCTTCAAGTCATAAAGGAATACAGCACTGCCAATGAGAAGGCAAATGCTGCTTTATGAATACAGCCAGGCTTTCAGCTCATAAAGGACATTCACTCTCATTACTCATTACAAGTTTTAGCTTTGCCAAGTGATCTTGAAGCTGCTGTTAACACTATCATCAAAATTAAGGCCACTTGACTGGATTCCACTTCTGGGAAAGGATGCCATGGCCACAAGTAGGTAATCCACCACACACACAAAACTCTAAGTAAAGCGAGTCTATTAAAAGGTATTTGCTAAGGAAAAAAATCCAACTAAACATCCCTGAAATCTTTAATATATTTTGGTGTTAGATGTGCTATTTTCAGTTCCCACAAACATGTTACTAAGAAAGAATAATAACAACTCTCCTTCGAAAGGAAAAGTCTTGATTACAACAGAATTTGTTAATTGGGTGTTGAGATTAAGAACATATTAAGGTTAATAAGAAATTTGTTGGAATATCACATATCATAGATAAGATAAATTACTATCAAAATATGTGTTGGTTGACACCAGCAGGTTATATATTTGATATGAATGTAAGCACACTGACTCACAAAAATAAGCACCTTATCTGAGACTAATGCTAATTTTAAATACAACACAGTCATCTCATTTCTCTCATTCCATCTGTTGCCAGCAGCAAAATATAAATTATGAATGGCATATTTTGTCTTCTGTATGTTGCTTTGCAAATACAGCAGATGTTCATTGAGGACATTTGTGCCTTTGGTAGGTAAGGATCACTGTGCACAACAAATTATTTCACTTTTTTTTTCTACCTTGATGAAACAAAGCAAACTAAGGGCAAACTTTCTTCCATTCTTTTTTATTTCTTTTTTTTCTTTTTTTTTTTTTTTTAATAACCCACAGACATTGCGTAACTCTATTAAATATAACATTTCATTTATTCTCTGGAGTAAAAAGGAAATAATATATTATATTTCCAATAAGAATTTAAAATAGTCTGAGCTCCAATGCTAGCAGGGACAGAGTTCAGTTTTGAATTTCCTTAGAATTTCTGGTGCTTTCAGGGAGTTGTGCCTGCAGACCCCTCCCCTTGCCAGCAGAGATTTAACAGCAGCCACTTAGTTAAGCCACACTCAAGGAGAGGGGCAGGCACTGGACTCAGAGCAACACTAGCTGTTGGAATTGTTGTTTCCTCCCCTCTAAGAGGAAAAGAAAAAAAAAAGACAAAAGTTTGACAGAAATTGACATCCATCAAACACTGTCTGGGCAGTCAATGGTGTTCTCATGAGATCACAGAGGATGATGAGACACTCTCAGAGATGTCACAGAGTTCTTTTAAAGCATAGACCAGTATTGTAGCAGGATGGAAACTTCAGTGTGGTGATCTCCTGCACTCCCATTAGAGTCAGTTGTTTCAATTCTGCTTTAAGAAATCGGAGCCAAACTATCTGAACTGAGCTCAAGTAAATCTCTTCCTGATTGGCTCAAAACACTGAGCCAGAATCAGTCAAGAGCTTGGTGAACCCCACATCATAAATTCTGCACATGATGGACAGCATGGAAACTTTTTGTTAATTTTTTCTAGTGTGCCTGCAAACTGTTTAGCTGAAAAAATACCAAAGGTTAAGACCAGATCTGCTTAGACTGGATCCAGTTTTAGACAAGACCTGTATTTGTTTGATACAACTACATGAGACAACAGGTCACCTAAGTGATCTTATCTGTATTAGCCTTTTCTTATTTACCAGGTTACATTCATTTTCATTATTAGGCTAACATTCAAAACAAAGCAATTGGCAGGTACATTAATGCATATCAGTAAATTAAGAGGATTCCAGAATACCTCCTAGGCTGCTTAGTGTTCTATGCTATCTGCAACCTAGTAAGAAAAATAATATATTTTTGCCTTCTGACACCTCATCTTACCAGTTCAGCCTGTTGCCTTACTGAAAGAGCAGTGAGAAACTTTCACATTCCGTAATTTTAAATTACTGTGGGTTTTCTACCTCTTTGATTATTTTCACTGTGTGGGATCGATCTCTGACTGTGCCTTCTGTGCTCATGTGAGGTGTGCTGAAACGGTTTTCTGTCCCTTTCATCAGATCCGTTCGAGAAGAATGACAGCTGTAAACTGGCAACCTAATTTTCTGGCAATTGAAAAACATGTCACTCAATATGTCTCTGCAGTCAACTCAATACCACAAGTTTTTCTAGTCATTTATATTTGCTGTTTAATTAGCACAGGTATAACCTAACTGAAGAGAGATGAATATTTGCTGTCAGTGCAGCATCCAATTCTGCCCAGTGCATGCCTGCCTTATCAGGTATCCCTGAAAAGAAACAAAGATTTATTCCATACAGGAGTTTGATATTTATTTGATAAAGTTTTCTGACTCCAGGCCAAAAGCTCAGGTGAAGGTTTTGCTGGATGGCCCATGAGATAACAAGGAAGCTTCCAAACCCTGGAACATGGAGCCTGACCCAAATACCTTCAGAATGAACAGAGGCTTTCCAGCACTTTCAACTCACTGAGAATCAAGTCTGCAAACTACAAGATACACTCCAGGGACAGAAATACAGACTGATTCAAGGCAGGATAGATCCAATAAGTTTCTTTTAATATTTGTAGAAAAGTGCAATTTAAGTAATGTGCCCCAAAATTTGAAGCCAAAGGAAAGTACTCTTACTTTGTGCTTCTAATTTTAAAAAATCTAACAAATTCCATTTCTGATAATAAGATTAGGTAGTTGAGGCAAGAGTACTTGCATGTGTTTCAATGTCTTTGTGCTTTGCAAAGTTAAACACTGTGTTATTTGGTGAGACTCTATTGGGGTTTTAACCAAATATGTTTACATATGCAAAATGTCTTAACGCCATGATATGTCACTTATGGTAAATTTCTGAGAACAGGCAGGCCTAGAAATAGCAGGATGCAGGACATGTTTCAGCAAACTCAATATCTACACTCTATGCAAGACACATAGTTCAGCCTAACTCAGAAACAAAGAATTTCAGAGCTCAATTTTGAGCATTTAATTAGATAATGGTCAGCATTTCAATTTCTAACTGTTATCAGGTTAAATTAAGTGAATGATCTTAGTTCAAATAAATGGATTGGAAGCACTGCTTTTGTAGGATATATTTTCAATATTCTATATTGAATTTGTCCAAGACAGAATTTAAATACTATTTGAAAATCACAGAGATGTCACAGAGATGTCTTCTCACATTTAAATCTTTATTTTTCTTTGACAAATGCTGATGATAGAGCTCAGGAATAAGAAGGCCAAGTTACTGTTTTAATTCACACTGAAGATAGCAAAGGAATCTTGTTTTAGCTGTGGTAGTTTCTGATGTGATGATTCATGAGAGACACCAGATCAGAGCAATTTAATTTGGAAGAGCATTACACAGAAACACTATTATTATTAGCTTTTTAAAATGTCTTTCCTTTTTTTTCCTTATTCTCTGTGCATATAATCTATATATCACATTTATCTGCAGAATGTATGTCTTCTTTTCTGCATTATCTCCTCATCCCAAATGATTACTGCATTGCTTGGTGTTTCTGAAAGTGTTAGTCATGTGAAATGGCACTGAAATTATTTTGCTTTTCCTGTCAAAGGAAATGAAAGCACAAAGATTATTACTTTTCCAAGTTACAGAATAGTATTGTTATTGACACAAAACTAGCTAAAGCAATAACTCCTGATATATAAGTTTATATATATTAGTAGTCTTTTTTTACACTTCAAACATGGAGTAACTTCACTATAGCCAGCGTATTTATAAACAAGGGAGTACTCAGAGCCACTACATGCCTATGAATTATATATTAATGGGAAGAAAAATTTTAATTTATTGCACACATCTTCACTGATGGGTGAAAACAATAATGGTGAAATGCTAGAAATTGAATAAATCTTAATCTTGCAATAATGAAAGAACATTTCCTGTGCCAGCCTGAACTCATACAGTCAGATCCTCCACTGTCCCAAGCAATGTTAAAGCCAAGAAAATTTTGGCAGCTATGCCAACCAAATTTTCTCACCCATTTAAGAGATCTGTACAGCATATAAAAGCATCTAAATATTCTTTCTTACAAGTCTTTCTGAAGCTAGGTACTTAATGACATAATGAGATGAGTATTATGAACAGTAATAGGTTCAGATCATTTTGACTGCCTAGCCTGATGAAATCCTCCATGGATATGTTCCCTCAAATGCTGCTGGGTACATGTTCAGTCAGGCTCAGACTTCCACTCCTGGTTTCATGGTAAAAAGCCTCAATTGTTCCACCGTGAGTGACGATAAGGAAAAAGAAGTATCTGACTCCTCAAATATCGCTGCTTTTGAATGCTCTCCCTTGGTTATTCAGGGTAAATAGATTGTCTCCAAACCTTGCAGCAGGCAGATCTAAGTCTGGTCAACTGTTCTCTCTGCCTCAAGAGAAACAACATGAGTGCATCACTCCAGGATGAGCTCTGATGGTGGCTGCTGGAGGAAAAAAGGAAGAGTGCTAGGGCTGAAGGCTGGCGATCCTGAGAACAAAAGAGAACATGCAAACCTTGGAAGAAGCCTTGGCATAGGTACCTAAGTACCACCAGGTATTGTACCATGCCCCAGAGGGGTAGTAAATCTGTGCTAACCTGATAAAATGGCCAGCCACAAGTTTAGGTGTTGTTCTGGAGATAATCTGTGTGTTTGACAGCAGATAATTAAAAATCAGTAAGTAAGGAAACACTATGTGACATGAACTACCTTTCTTTCAGACCAAATGGACTTGTGAGCTGAAAACTAAAGCAATGAACACAGGAATACTCCCTAGTTCCAATTTTTTATTTCTTAAGACTTGTTTACATGCAAAAGGTAATTTCTAGTAAGGTAAAGTATGAGCTGAAAAATACAGCTGCTGTTGCTGAATTTCCCTTAAGAATACCTGTACATGGGCTTACAGATGCACAGAGAACTCCAGAGATAAAAATCAGAAGAGAGGGAAATCAGATGGAAGAAAAACTGCTTCTCGTTTACTGGATTTTTCAATTTTGATCTTTAATAAGTTACATATTATATAATTACTTGAAAGTCAAACCTTTGATTAACTTTCTTGCTTGTAGAGCATGGTAAAGAATGTATCTGCTGTTCCATTATGGAACAGAATTATTTCAAGATATTTTAAACTCACAAATTTGTCAATTTTTCTAAATCAGCTAATACGTATCTTGACGTTGTCCAAAATGTACCAGCCATCAGTGCATGCTTATTTGTTAAACTAACATATTTTTGCAAGGGGGAAGTCTTACCAGGTAGCCTAAACTTGGGCTTAATGTATCCTTTCAGAGATCCTCCACATTTACATACATTTAAATGCATTTAGTCAGCTGCTGCCCTGATTGCAGAGCATATGGGTAACATGGAAATGAGTGTGGATTCCTGGTCATCTGCAGCAGTACATGGTGTCCTCTGTTGCTTAGATCAACAAGTTCTGTGTTCATCTTGCCTCTGCCACAGCCTACTTCTAAAACCTGAATTTTGGGCCTTCTTTCTTCAACACTTTCTTCCTGTTTACATAGGGACACTCTTGGTGTCCCTACAACACTACTGAACAATTTTTGTGGTGACAACTATAAGATGAAATGTGCCCTGGCAGTCAGGATGTTCAAATGCTCATTGGTTTTCTTCTTTGTATTAATTTCCCTAAGTTCCAGGTTAACTGTGTTCTGCTCATTAAAAGTTGTTCTATTCAGAAATGTATTCATTACTATGAACCCATATAAAATAAAATTTTCCAAGACACTCAGTGTGCATTTCATCAGATCAGCACTTCCAATTCCTCACAACATTCTTAAATCCAATTAAGTTAATAAATATCTGTGAAGGAAAAAAATGCTTTGCTTTTAACATGGAACAGATGACAGAATAGGCACGGACAGATGCAGAATTTCCTTCTCTCAAATGTTGCAGAGTCTGAACTTGCAAAAATCCACCTGGAAAAATATATTTGTTATGTATATAAAGTTCACATTATCCCTATAAAGAGTTAAAAAAATTAGATTTTGGTGGCTTTCTATGGGCAAGATTGGAGTATCACTATCTAGCTGTTAGTCAGGCATTGATCTTTACCTAACAGAGACAGAGTTTTATGCAACTATTTAGGGTCCATCACTATGATACTACATAGTAAACAAAGAAGAAAATCTGGTTTTAGAATTTGGATCAAATTTTTGATCATGCCATCAAGCTATGTTTCATTTATTACTAAGTAGCTCAAAACAGTTTTTTACATGGAAATCTCCTGTGCCATGAACCATTTGGCATCCTCACAACCTGAGGAGGAAAACAGGGTTTTAAAGAACCACAGGTAGGACTATAATATAATTACAGGTTCAATAGTAGTGCCCAAGTAGGGATGTAAAACAGGTGAGCTCCTGTGGTATATGCATCTAACCTTCCAGGTAAGTTTTTCCCTGTCACGTATTTTAAGGCATAAAAAACCTAGAACATATTGTGGCTGCCAGCTCTTGTGATATTATTGCAGCTCACACAATTTGGTCTTTTTTTTTTTTTTTTTTTTTAAGCAACCGCCTCTGGGAAAATTCAAAGC
>VYXF01000465.1:201718-242421 GCA_013397295.1 Polioptila caerulea
ATATTATTGCAGCTCACACAATTTGGTCTTTTTTTTTTTTTTCTTAGAGCACAGGCTCCTGGAAAGATTCAAGAGACTTTCAGTTTATATCTCAGGAAAAAAATTAAAAACAACAAATGAACAAAGAAACAAAAAATACCCACCCAGATCTGTATGGCTGTCGAGATTCTCTGTTGCAATGATAAATTTGCAAATGCACTGGAATCAAATGTGGTTTACAGTCATGGAAGCCAGAATACAAAGAGAGGGGTAGTGTCAATGGCAGAGGCAAAATTTAAAGCTAAAAAACAAGAGACAAATTCAAAAGTATTTCTGACTCAGACAAATCTCATCACTTTTGCTGGCTTGAATGATGGACTTCTGAGAAGCAGGAACTGATGACTTCGGGAGTTTTTGTTGTCATTTTTAAATGTCAGCTTGATGTTGTCGGGCCTGAAAGCAACATGAGGTGTTGTTACCGAGTTGGTGGAACTTCCCTGAGCCTTGGCCAGGGCTGCTGCCCTGCCTGCCAGGGACAGTCCTTGCCTGGCACGCAGGGACATGCGGGACTCTGTGGGCTGGCACCGAGGAAGCACCACAAGGTCTGATGGGATTAGAAGAGAGAATGGATGGGTTCGGCCAGAATCCCTCCTCCCTGACCCCTAGGGCCACTCCTACTTCATGTACAGAACAGGCTTTTGTGCCTGTGGTTTGGTTTTCCTTCTGTTTGATTTTTTCAAAGCCTGAGGGTACAGAACACACTCGCCTTTCAGAATAAGAGAAGAAAATCCCCCTTGTGGGCTTTGCCAGCCCTCTGACCTTTAGGGCTGCTCATTCAGGCTTAGAGCCACCCCAGGCGAGTGGCTTCAGAGACAAACCAACTCCACAGAAACATCCAGACAGAAATCTCCTCCCAACTAATTTAGGTGGTGGGTGCCTGCTCACACCTGAAGCTACATAGCAGCCCAGCACCTGCCCTCTGTGCTCCCGCCTGGCTGTGCCTAATAATCCCGGGGAAAGCCAGATAACCTCATTAACTGTCCTTCAGCTTTTTCCCCAGGCACAGTTCATTATCCCGGTTTTCATCATTTAAGAGAAACAGGCTTCTCCAAGGGACCTTGCAGGGCAAGAAGCAATAAGTGAGGGAAGGCTGTGGCTATGCTGCCAAAAGAGGGGGTTTTCCTTCTTGGAGATTGTTCTGTCTTTCTAGCTGAATTTGCGAGAGCAGCTCCCATCACCTCAGTGACCAGTAGGTTTGTCAGTAACCTTTTCCAGGTGGCTGACAGGAATCCTTCCCAATGGACGCTTCTCCCTCTGTAATTCAGGATATTCCTCTGGCTCTTCCTTTCAGCCGCAGGTACACACTGCCACCACCAGATCAAACGGATCCATATAACAATTTCAGGGGGGCTTAGATAGACCAAAACTGTCAGGTTCGTCTGGTTTTTAGCAAAAAGACAGTTTTTAGGATGCTGCACTCTGCTGCTTGCAAACCTTTAACTAGAACTGATTGGCATTTTTTCTGTCAAAATTTTTTTGAGCAAAAATACTGGTATTCATAGAAAGTTCTGATTTTACTGTTCCCTGAGTTTCTGCTGGGAAAAAATTTGGATGGATTTTTGTTTACTTGCTTTTATTGTTGTTTTGTTAAGAATTTGAATTTTCATTTTTTTTATTTAGTACAACCTATTTGAAATTAAGTTTCATAAGTATATGGGACTGTTTTCTTTTGTCAGAGTAAAGTGTTGTGGAAATTTACATTTCCACAGTAGAGACTGGCCACAAACAGAGGTGGTAGTATCTCCTAACACATCCTAGCTTTTCATCCACTCAGGTTGTAGCAATGCAGCACCAAACACCAGCTCAATCAGGAGACCTTCTGTGCAGAAAACAGTTGTCAGATCTCTAAGAAACATGTGGTGATGCTTTTGATCAGGCTGATACTGTTGCTTAGAAGTCCATGTCTGGTGCTACCCTAAATATTCACATTCTGGGTATCAGAGAGCTATGAATTTCCTATACTGATCATGATTACTTACTGGATTTACAAGTTACAGGAAGCAGAGTTTGTTCATGATCTAAGTTCAGGTGTGACAATTATTTGTGTACTTTAGCTGGAGTTTGATAAGAATCATGGCTGCAGATGTGCTAAAATCACTCAGTTAAGCTATGACACACCCTGAAACAAAAAGGGTCCTTGCTCTTTCCAGGATGCAATTAACATGGATCAGTAAAGAAAGCAGTAGTGGCTCAGAGCTTGCTGTCATTTTCGAAGTTACTCAGGGATGAATATCACATATATGGCAGAATGAAAGCAGGGCAATTCACTAAAGCAATTCTACTCTAGATACTAAAAACAGAATGCTCAAAAGCTTTTGCTGATATGGAACTGTGAAAATATGGAAGAAAAATAGACTTAGCTGCCTCTGAAGCAGCAAAATTGTACCATAATATTATCCAAACCATTTATGGTAGCAAATTAAATACTATTGGTTTTCAACCTTCCATTGTAGTTACAATGGTAAATCCTGATAGAATGATAGAATTCTGTATTGCAAAAATTCAGTTGAGAAAACAATTAAAGGCTTGTTTGAAATGCGGATTTTTTCAAGCCACACAAAGAACAAAGTATTTCTCACAGTTGTTAGCTGCTGTGCAGCTGAAGACAGAATAATCTATCATGTCCTTGATTATTTTCCAGAAAGCAAGCAGATTGCTGTAGGAATACGTAAAAGTAAGTACAGTGAAATTGTTTGAACTTTTGAGAACATATTGTTATTTCCTGCTGACAGCAATAACTATAACAAGAGTAAAATCTACAATATCACATAGATTTTGCTTTATTAGTTAGCCAGTTCATATTTTTCTTAATGTAGCTATATATGATAAAAATTGTCATTTTAATTTAAAGGCTACAACATGAACCTTTTGATCCTTTTGTTCAGAATTATGGGGGATATTACACTATGTCAGATATTACACTATGTATAGTTTACTCTATACAACAGTACTGTGCAGGCTGACCCAGACAGAATCTTTGACCATTTTTCAACTATTAGCAGGTCCTTGGCATGTTAGAAATAGACATCTAGACAAAAAGTTTAAGTTCTTCAAGGATGGGAATGATGAAGACAATCACTTTTCAGTTACTGAATACTGTATCTATTTCACAATACACTAAAAGACATTTATGACAGTTTTAAATAGCAACTCTTTTTGTACAGGGTGAAGTGAATGACATAAAGCATTCAGTGATGGATAAACTACAACAAAGAATAGATGACAAATCATTTAGTCATAAATATGACTCTTATCTGAAAGCACACCTTGGCAAAGCAGAACAAACACCAATGTCATTCAGTGTTGTGTGCTTTAGTTCTCAGATATCTAAGTTCACCTCACTTGTGCAAACAAAAATATTTCAGCCTGATTCAGACACTTCCTAAATAAAAAAATAAATAAAAGGAGGGTGAGAGTGTTTTTAGAGTTCTAAGTCCTGTCTAATAAGATGAAATTGGACCAAAAATTTCTGAATATAAGCTGCCCTTGGAGACTGACATATTGAGTAGTAATTAAGCAGATATTTAATAAATTGGGCAAATGAATTATTTAATATTTTGCTTTGAAGTACTAGGTTTTTTTTGGTCTTTAGTTTTAGAAAATCAATGTCCTAACTTGTCTCCCACCAAACAGCTCCCAAAATAATGCTTTCTCTGTTGTAACAGGACACCTAAACAATTTGGCGGAAATGTGCCAATTATTGCTTCTGTTAAGGCTGAAACCCAAGCTGAAGTCCAGTTCCAGTTTGACAACCTGGTCTATAACCACGAGGTGGCCTGCCCTGCAGAGCCAGTGGAGCTTGAAAATTCATCTTTCACATCTTCTGCAGATAGTAAGGCTGCTAGCTGGCTGTAGTGTTTTTCATGTTCCTCTTCAGCAAACACTTCCCACAACAGTGTCTGATATGCCAGGTATTGGAGTGCCCTGAATCTCCCGTGTTTGGCAGCATCCTGGGTCTGTGTCACAGACATGCTGGGACCTGGGCATGTATTTTGCCCCATCCTAGTTTCTGTTGGAAGGCAAGCAGCTTGTCCCCAGTCTGTCCACAGCACTGGTCCAGGTATTTGGGAGCCTCCACTGCACTGCACTAGCTCTGCACTGCTGACCTTTATGTACTGACACAGGACAATTTCTGGTTTCTGCTGCTAATATTTACTACCTTAATTGCACAAAATTAGTTCAAAACCTGTGCTCTGACCCTAGATATTATCATTAGTTTCAAATGCTAATATATTTTTTCCCACTTAGATTTTTATATTTAAATCTCTGGCTTAATCAACATGGGGAGAAAGCTACAATTTCAAAGGCAAGCATTCCAGTGTAGGAAATGTCAGATTTAATGCTGTCTGTACAGCATTAATCTACAGCCTTGTGCATTGTGATACAGCCTTCAATTAGATAATCATTTGCTTCACGCAGTGCTCTAAATGAACAGTGAGGAGAAAGGAAGAACTGCAGGTAGGCTTGTTAAGTTAGTACTCAGGATGTTTGAGACTAAGAATCATTGCATGCTTTTTTATAAACTCTGTATTAGTTCATTCAAAAGGCCAAGTCTGGGTGGCAGGGGCCATCTTCATTTGATGTTTACTAACTTTTACATAGTTTGTCTTGCCCAAGATTTGTTTGGGTTTTGTTTGGTTGTGGTTCGAAGGGTTTTTTGGATGGATGTTGGGATGTAATTTAAGTCTATATTATATCTATTATAGCAGAATGCAGGAGGTTCATTACCCTGGGCAGTATGCAAATCAAGTTTGCAGCCATCAGTTACTTTTATCTATTATAGACAGTAAGACAAGTCTATAAAGTTAATATTCTTTTCAATTTAATTGCCCTTTCCTTTTTTGTCTCTATGAGTCTTCCTTTACAGCTTTATCACCTATTCTTCTAATTCTTCATTTTAACCAGATATTTCACTCTGACAACAAATCCCAGAGTTTCTTTGTAGCCAGAACTACATTCGTGAAATGTATGATTTTAACAGTTGAATTGCTTGCCTGTCTCCATTTTAATCATTATACAAGAGGTTGGTTCGGGCTTTTTTTTTCCCTATAAGTTTCAGATCTTTATTTACCTTTATGCTTTCTCTATTCTGCTTTCCAACAGCTAGCTAAAAGAGATCATGGAATGTAAAGTCTGGAGTTCAGTATTTGGCATAGGCTTTCCTTTGGAGTCTAAGTGGAAACCTCATTGAAATCTGTAGCATCCTCACAAGAGGAAGTAGAGGGACAAGCACTGATCTCTTCTCTCTAGTGACAGGACTCAAAGAACAGAATGAAGCCGTGTCAGGGGAGGGTTAGGTTGGATATGAGGAAGAGGTTCTTCACCCAGAGGGTGGAAAAAGCCTGACTCACCGGGGAAGAGGTTACAGCACCAGAGTGACAGAGTCCAAGAAGAATTTGGAGAATTCTTTCAGGCACATGGTCCTGGGGACATTCTGTGGAGAGCCAGGAGTTGGACTTTAATGATATTTGTGGGTCCCTTCCAGCTCAGGATATTCTATAATTCTTCCAGATACATGCCAATACTTTAGCTGCACCTGTCGCATGCTGCAGATTTAGAGTTCATTGTCCTGCCTTTTTCCTTCTGAAAACTTGTGGTCAAGAGCATTTGTCTTGTGAAGGCTCTGGCTCACAGGACCATGATAGTTTCAGGCAACAGAATGAGCTTGATCTTCTGGCAATAGATGGGCATTGATTCCACATTTGGGAACAGGAAAGAAGTAGGTAGATTACTGAACCTGTATCCAGTGTCCAGCTTAATTGTTACCAGAGGCACAGCTTGGCGGGGGGAGGCTAAGTGTCCCATGGCACTTTTTTCTCATACTTGCTCCAATGTCTGCTGGTAGTCCCAGGTCTCCTGGTGCTTGAAATTGAGGAATGGGTTGCCTGCACTTAACCTGCTGCCATGAGGTTGGCTTGTACTTGCACTGAACTGCCTCCTATGGTTTGTAGAGCAAAGCATCAAATGAGGAAAGCTGTCTCTTTATTTGTGCACAACTGGTTCTACTGAACCTTTGATGAACTTGACTATTTCCAAAACTGGAATTCAGAGAATTATATTGTGCACCATATTCATATTGTGGGATTAGCAGTTATTTAAAGACTAGAAAGGATGTGCTGGGTAGTGTTTAGTATGAACCACTGTGCATGGTAAACGGTACAGTAAATCCTCTACAAATAGTCATTAAAATAGCAATCCAATCACCTCATCCTCCTGGGTGCAGCAGTCCCAGCACTCTGCAGGGCTTGCTCATGCCTGCTCTGCAGGGACAGTAACAGGAATGAGCCAAGGATCGTTCCTTTTATGTGCAGGAGGAAGCAAACCTCTTAAAATAGCTGGACTCAGGACTTCCACTGCTTATGTCAGTGAATCGAGAATATCAAACGACCTGTGGGCTGCCTACATGAGTCCATTCTCCTAAAGCACATTCCCTGACATCTTCTGATGTAGCAAGGTTTATTAGATCACTAACTTAGTCTCTTATATCACACTTGATATGCTCACGTTGACACTGGGAAGGTAGCAGTCACTTGACTCTAAATGGTGGACTGAAGTTCACTTGTCCTAGGCTTTTTTCCCTGTTGTGACAGAAAACATTCAAGAATGAGTAGGCTCATTATTTTACAGTGGAAGCCATTTCCCTCAGGATTTTCAGTGTCAGGATTTAATCCCCATTTGGCACTCTATGAGATAATAGAAACCTCTTACATGACTGCATGATATACTTGAAAAACCACTGACACCAGCATAGTCTCCAATCAACAGGGGTTTATCTTCATTTTTTTTTGTCAGTGATAATGGGGTCCCCACAGTTAAAAAAATCACCATTCAACAAATAAGAATACTTCCCTGCACATTATCCTGCTCATTATAATTTCCAAGCTTAAGAAATAAGATAATACTGTTCACTGAGAATAACACAAAGAAAGAAGCAGTGATGGAAAGTCTCTCCTAGTCAATTCAACTTGCCTAGCTTGGATGCCACGTGAAAAATGTTGCTACATTAAATACAGAGACAACACATTGTCTCCAGTATCTTCTTAATAGTAACAAAAAAGTAATTCTCCACAAGCTCAATACGATTGTTTTTTCTTCCTATTTTGAAGTTTTACCAATAGTTGTAAGAGATATTGTAAGCTCTGAAGAATCCTTAAAGCTTTACTTGGTGCAATTTCCCTTGCAAATGACTTTTATTTTTCATGCACCATCCTCCAAACTGAAGTGTGGTGAAATGCAGTGGTGAGCAGCTCAACATCACAGAAAGCAAGGGGTTTGAAAAATTGGGCTGAAGGGGACTTGTCTTGGAAGGTCTAAGTTAAGAAGCTCTGAACCACCAAATTGCTCAGTTTCTACTCTGAAAGTCATGACAAAAGACATTTTTGAACTCAATGATCCTTATTGGTCTCTTCAAACTTCAGATAATCTATATTCAGTGATTTTTTAAAATCTTAACAATTATTTGCCATCATTTCTTTGGCTCTTTTTTCCATTGTTGGATTGGTTGTTCATAACAAAATCTCTTGGAAAAACAAGAGTGTCAGGATCTTTGCTCTCTATCCTGTACGGTCTCATGTGTTTTTGCTTAATATTGGGCAATATTAAGGACATCTTCCCCAAAAATTACTCTAGTACACAAATTTTAAAAAGCACTAAACAGCTTAATGGAGCATCTTGTCGTATTTTAGGCTCAGGGAGACTACTAGAATGATCAGATTCCCAGGTCCTAAGGATATATCCCCTCAGTAGAAATGAAATGTCTCACTGTTTGATAGTGAGACATAACGCCAGGGTAAGGTAGAAATAGACAGAAACACCATCTTCATCTAAGGAAGCCCCAAACCCACTGTGTGAAGTTTTTCTTGGGATGGTACAACTGTATATTTTTATTTTTTTCTCATAGTCATGGGCAAAAAGAGACATATTTTTGAGGAAAGATTTAAACACAAGGCAACCTTCACCCAGGATAGAGTGTAAGCTTGCATAAACTTATTTTTAAAAAGTTTTTAAAAGATTAAAAGGAAAGAAAGTTGAAATTTTATTACTTTAAAAACCAAAGTGAATATGAAGAAGATCAAATTCTCAGATGTTTAATTTTCTTGAAGGTATGCACAGAGCTAGTAGGCTCCACTCAGTACTTTGCCCTCAGATGAGAATATACAAAGCAATTGTTCAAAAAGCTCTTTTGCAAAGCTTGTTTCTGCTGTGGCTGTGGACAACTAACTTCAGGAAGATGAGGGGTCTCAAGATTTCCCTGTGGCCTTGGTATGGATAAAAAAAGATGTAAAGGGAAGTTTAACCTGCATGAAATTATCTGGAAAAGCAGCGTCAGCTGGAGCCCTTCAGGTGCAGAACTCCTGCTGCAGAAAGGACATGGATTAGAGGTACATACACAATAACATTCCATTCCCAAACAGAGTCCCTAAAGGGCTCTTCCTAATGACAGCCTAGGCAGCCCATGCCATGACAACAGAGTGGGGCTCAGCCTTGCCCCAATATGTTGAAAAAATATCCCAGGATTATTTTGCCTAGAAAAAAGAAGAGGTGCATTGTGCATGTCATTCATAAAAGATTGCAGAGCAGAGACCTGGAGGAGGAGCACCATAAAATCCAGAGGGGATGGGACTGCTTTCCCACATATACTGTCTATGGGTCACTGTTTGTTAGTGCCCTGATACATTCTGCATTCTCTGCATTCATCCAACCCTTTGAGGTTGAGAATTCTTGAGTTTTCATCTTAGGAAAATGATGATACTCACACATGCCTTCTAAATATAGAGTTGCAACCTCTTCAGAGATGATACTGTGCAGAAATAAAATCATTTATGACAGCCCATGCTTACATCAGTCCCAAGAGGCTTCTCAGTCTCTGAATCAGTCTGTGGTCAGGATGTCAGTACTGTTTCCCAAGGCAGGGGACAACTTTCTGGTTCAAGGTCCTCAGGTTTGCAATCCTGGAGGACAACCTGGATATGGGAATTTATGTTCCATTTCAACCCAGCCTCTTTGGTGGGGGCAGTTCACACACTTCTCCCAGCTCCGCTCTACAAGGATTTCTTAACTGTTAAAGCAGTCAGATTATTAGTTTTTGTAGCTCTACTTAGGGAACTGAGTGTTTCTTTTCTTTTCCCTAGGAATTCTCAGCATTTTAGATGCTGACTGAAAAAATAATTTTCTACTAAAACTGAAAATTTATCCTGTTATGACTGTGCCACAATTTGAATAACTGCAAAGAAATATAATCATATAATCACATATTATGTAACTAATTTCTGGAGATCACCCAGCTCAACTCCCCACTCAAAAAGGGGTTAGTTTTAAAGTAAGATTCACCTTCAGAGTTGAATCAGACCCTTTTCTAATTAAGCTTTAAATAACTCAACACAGACTTCATATAACCTGAACAATTTGTTGCAGTGTTTAACTACCCATAGTGTGATATTCTTTCTAATAACTAACTGGCAGTTTCTACCCTACAATTGGATCTCCTGCCTCTTTTCTTTTTACTCCACTTTCTTTAAACACCAACATTAGATAGACGAAGGCAGTTCAAGACAGTTCTAGATGCTTAGACATTTCCATTTCAGACTACACAAACCCATTTCTGTCTGCCTTTCCTCATTCATCTTGTTCTCCAGTCCCCTTAGCATCTTGGTGTCCCTCCATTGTACTTGCTTCAATATATGAGGATCCTTCCTGCCAGGGTACCCAAAAATGAATAGAGTACTTCAGCACTCTGTTCAGGCTGCTGAACAGATCAGAGTGTTCTTTTGCCTCAACCTGCCACCCACAATCCCAATAGATCACTTTGAGCTGAGGTTACCTTTGTCACGGCAAAGCCACACTCCTAATTCATGTCCAGACTGCACTATTGAGCACTAGAGCTCCAAGGCTTTCTAGCCATTCTGCCCCACACCTATCCTGTTGCATGGGGCTATTCCATCACTTGTAGAAGATTTTGCATTTTTATTTCCAAGCTAAATCAATGTTGGCTGTTCCAAGTCACTCACTTGTTCCCTGTCTTCAGAAGCATGGGTATGATTTCCAGGGGGATTGGCTCTACATACTTCCCAAGAACTGAGATTAAGCTGACCAACCTGTAATTCCCAAGTCTTTTTTGCCTTTCTTCCTGAAGAGGTGCATGACATTTTCCTTCCTCATCAGGGAGATCCCCCAGTTGCTGTGGCTTTTCACAGGTTATATGAAGCAGCCTTGCAGGGGCACTGGCCACTTCTCACAGGACCTTTGGAACACAGTTGATTTGCCAGCCAGGCAGTACTTGTCTTGTACTGACTCCGTTTTAAGTGAAGGGCATCAGAACTTATTTGGATGAAATAAGTATGGCTGCATGATCATCATCTTGGGCAATTAGTCAACTGCAAATTTTTAGATGAGTGATTAATTCTTTTCCTACAAGAAAGAATGTCTGCCCATTTGTAGCTAAAATGTAGTTATCTCATACAGCCTAAAGAACAGGCTGTATTCAAAAATTACTGTTCAGAAGTGGTTTGTGGTTTGTAATCAACAAATGCCCTGTGTGTTGCAGTCCATGAAATAGAGATTTTATTTTCCTACACATTACACATGATCATTTATTTCTCTTGAGGGGTCAGAATGGCAGGTACAAATATACTTTAAGTTTGTACTCTTTCAGTGATTATAAAGTTAATCCTCAAAATTTTGGAGGATTTATGAACCTAAACTATTCTGTTAGAGAAAACAGCCTATGAAAAGGAAAATAAAAATGCATCCAAATTTCCACCATTCTCCTTTTTGAACAAATAATTGACATTGAATTTTGAATTCTCAAATAATTCTCTATGACTTCCCAACAAGCTTCTGTCAACAATTTTATTCGTCCTTTTTCACTTTGCATTTCTAAATCTTGCTAATCACCTAGATTCTTACTTTGATATATAAACACATAATTAAGAATGGTTTACTTGTACACCCTTTTGTTCTTGTTAAGTGTGTTATTAGTGAGGATTATAACCGAGTCTAGCTTGTTTTTTTCTTTTTCTGTCTTCTGCTTGCTAAAAGTTCTTGGCAAGTGTTGAATTTATTTTTTAGCTTATACAAAGAAATACTGCTTTGAAACATAGGTAGGAAATAAAAGTTGAAGAACTAAGACTGTTGATGATATTATTATTATTATTACTATTATTGCTATTATTTTGTGTCTTGAGTGAAATTGATTTTTTCATTGGTGATGAATAATGGAATATTCTACTCTAATACTGAATGTTCTCCTTTGTCACGTAAGCCATTTCCTTTGATTGCTTCTATATTAGTGTGTAATGTCCATGATCAGGTGTTTCTACTTGAATGTTTGATTTAATTTAGGCACTTTTCTCAAAAAACCTGTGTTTTTCCATAGATGTTGATTTCTTCACTGATAGCTGTATCATTAGCAGTTAAGAAACTGTGCCCAAGTCTGCACACACACTGTGTTAACACTCTGTACCATGGTCTGCAGTGTCTCTGCCCCCTACCTTAAGCCAATTCTAGTACTTTAAATTAGGTATTGCAGAAAACAGAAATAGAAAATTGTATTCCTGGCCCATTATTCTTGCAGTAGCCAGAGGATCAGTTATGAGAAGGAGCACTTTTTTTTAAATGTAACTTTTAGAGAAAAGATAGTACAGAGAATGCTTTCACACTGTGCAAGTAGCACATCGAACTGGATCCAATCTCATGGGAGAGCCTTTTGGGATCTGCAGAGGATATTGTGTCTGAGCATTGCAAGAAGATGCAATGTTCCTTTAACACAGGATATGAAAGGGTAAATCCGTGTCTTTGCTGCAAAGCAGTGAATTAGCCTTTATCCATCCTTCAGAAGTCTCTGCCCTAGCTCAGAAGTGCAGTTATTATCAGTATTTTTCACCCAAGCAACAGGGGAGTACTGGAATGCTACAGGCCAGAGGCTGGCTAGTTTATCTGTCCTATTATTCTCTCTAACAGAAGGTCCAGACCTATCTGATTTCTGTCTTCAAAAGCTGTAGTTTTTCAGATACTGTCAATAGAATCAGACAGCATTGCTTCTTTTTACCTATACTGTACACGCTGATTTAGCTTGTCATTTTCACTCTGAGCAATATATTTCTTCTTTAACTCCCTAAAGTCCCCTAGTTCTAGACAGCTCTGGGGTCCTCCCCTTCCCTTTCCCCTTCCCCTTCCCCTTCCCTTTCCCTCCCTCTGTCTTGCCCCAGGAATAAAAACTGCTGCTTCCATTTTCTGGTGCACCTCAGACATATGATCAGGATTTGCTCTGCATGAGATGTAGCCCAGCAGATGAACCTGTATTGAAATCCTGACATTCCACTGACTGCGTTATAATTAAGTAAGTAAATTCAAGGTGATGCTGCCTGCAGATTCACAATGAAAACAACAGATGTAGCTTCAACAAGAAATTTTGAAGATGCTTATTTTTAACTTGCTGTTATATGGGAATGTTTTTAGTGTACTTTAGTTTGTTAAAGGTGAGCAGACTGCATATTTATTTACAGTGCTGCTGAGCGATACATCATGAGGCAAAATGCCTCTGCAACATAAAATTTAAATTACAAATAGACTCCATATAATCAAAAATATTTCAAAGAGGAAACATCAAACTTGGAAAATTAGTATTTAGACATCTGAACAGACCAGTTCATTACCCTGATTCTGAGATCTACCAAAAAATGTGAGATAGAAATAAAAGCTACAACTTTCATTTTCAGGTGAGTCACTCACTGGGGCAGCTTGTAAAGCTCCCTCCTCCAAGAAGAAACTTCTGTAAATTATGATCTCTCTCATACAAACATTCTTCTTCCACTGGTACTGTACCCCATTTCTGTAGTGCTCAGCCCTGTCTTTTCTTCATTACCCTTTCATTGATAATGGTTTCATTACAAACAGTAGGTGTCTGCAGCCAGATCTTTCCATCATGTAATTTTAGAGGAGAATTTAACCTGGAAATAAGTCTTTTTTTTCCCTGATATTAGTAAAATCATACTAGGCATAAATCTAGACCAACACAGCCAAAATATGTTTAGCTTTTTTTTTTTTTTCTGGTGATTGTGAAGGGCAGATTTCAGATAATTAATTTGGAGGTCAGCGTGCCATGTATTATAATCTCTTTGTTACTTCAGCATGACTTCTTCTGCCTGATAGGATGACTTATCACAGATCAGGAAATTTGAGGTTGTCATGAATGGAAGGTAGCCGACAAAATCTTCCTGATGAGAGAAATATCTTTATCTATCTGGCAACTCTCTATCCTCTGAAAACTTCTGGCTGTGACAGTTGTCCTTACACCTTGGTGTTTAAGCATGCCTGAGAGGGATGAAGTAAATAAGGGACATGAAAGTCACTTAGGGACTCAGTAGCCTGAGTCTGAAATCCTCTTTGAAACACAAAATTTTCCAATTACATGTATTTTCAGGTGCCATCATTCCCAGTGCCTAGCTTGGTGTCATGAGACATGCTAATATACAGTCTAACACAAGGGTTTGGGGTGGGATGATTTATAATCACCACAGAAAACATTTCTGAACAGCAAGGATCCTTCTAAAAAGAAAGTATCAAGCATCTGGGCATGAAAAATGTGTGGACATGAAATTTAGTATTTTATGGTTTCTAGATGCTGTGAGGGTACAAAACTCTTACTGGTCTCCTGTTTCTCACTAAAACTCCCCACACACGAGAACACTCTGTGTATATTACTTTAATAGTTAAACTATAATGGAAAAAGCAGCTGTTCTTTTTCCCTTCAAATTTTCCAGACGGAAAAGGTCAGTATTGACTGCATGCAAAACGATGATTGCTCTAAGTCGATATTTGAATCACCTCAGGATTTCCCTCTCTCCTTTTTGTTTGAATAGTTGTCAGACAAGCATTATTATGGGCAATACAGTAGAACTAAACTATTTGTGGAATAAATACAACCAGTAACCCTGAAACATGTATGTGTGACAGCAATGCAGACGTGCACAGTAAGCGTGGGGCAGCTGATAGGGTAACTGCTAACTGCTAATGGTTTCAACTTTTCTGCAGAGTGTCAATGTATATATATGCATATATATATATGCATATATGTACATATATATATATATACACACACTGTTAGAAAAGAGGGATAATACACCCCTGAAAATAAAAGCCCGTGAAACATTTCTAGGTTGTATATCTTTCCTTTTTTCTCTTTCCTCTTCATTTTCCCTTTTCTGTCTCCATCTGCAAATCAGAATCACAGAATGGGTCTGGTTGCAGGGACCACAGGGGGTTCTCTGGTCCAATCTCCCTGCTCAATCAGGGTCATCCCAGAACATTTGGCACAGGATTGTGTCCAGAGAGTTCTTGAATATCTCCAGTAAGGGAGACTCCACAGCTGCTCTGGGCAATCTTTTTTCTGTACACAGTTACCCCCACAGTAAAGAAATTCTTCTTCATATTCAGGTGAAACTTCCTGAGCATCAGTTTCTGCCCCAGTGCCTCCTGTCCTTATCCTTTCAGAAAGTTAAACAATAAATAAATAAACGAGTGAATAAATAAATAAATGCATTCCAGGGAACAAAGACCTCACCTTTGAAATTAATGACCAAGGATCTCAATATTTCTCTTCTTCAGAATAATTACAATGTAGTCAGGAGGCTTGATTGCAGCACCTGTAGAAACATAAATTAGATACAATTTATCTGTCTGCTTTACGCTTGTTTTCCACTTCCTAGTCGCATTACAAAATTCCATCTCTGACTATTGCAAGCCTGTATCTTTTAATTTCTTGATTCATTTCTCTATACCTTCATACATTTCACCTGCCACATTTCCTGCCCAGAGTACCCTTTTTGCATTTCCTACTTTATCTTTTGCTTATCCACCATGCCTTTCTCCTTCATTCCATCTTTGCTCTCTCTCCTTCCTTAATGCCTGCTTTCAAAAGTGCATCTCATTATCTGTTATCTGATATGACAATTACATTTCATTCAGTAGGGTGGACTCTAGAAATAATCCTATATGAAACTCTGCAAAAAGGAAAAAGGACACTTTTTTGTTATTTTGTCTGTCAAGTTTGCAATCTAAAATTTAAGAAAAAAAATCGAAATAAGTTCTTTCTTGAAAGATTATTTTGCTCAAAAATTGAGCTAGTTCATTCTTTCTAAGTGTCAGTTTTCAAAAGCCTGGACTAAAGTTATGTCTTGTGTTTGCAATTACCTAAATACTTAATGATCAAGTTCACTTCTCTTAAGATATGTGTATCAGACCACAGACACTAAAACAACTCCAATCTTGAATAATCTTTATATTTAATTTGTCAGGTTTCTGATTTGGTTTTGTTTGGGTTTTTAAAATTAGCTGTCTCTTAAAGGGATGTGCAGAAATTCGGTTCTGGAGTTGGTTCTTCCCACAGAAGTCTACCTCAAAAGAACCTGGTCTAGAGGAATCTGGAAATCAAGAGTGAGTCAAATACCTTCATATAGCCACTTCACACAAACCACTGTGCTTTTCAGTGAGACCTGAAATGAACTACAGCATTGTAGAGAAGCATGGCAAAGAAAAAATAAAAAAAGTTGGTATCTGAAGGTGGGTCCCATGAGGAAAAGATGAAAAGGGCATATTTGCTCACTGCTACAGTGTAGGCTTCCCAGAAAAATACCTGTGACCCAGCCTCTGAGGTAAAACAAGTCTTTGAAACTTAACAGGCAAACACCTTCCCCTGACAACCAGTCATGGCTTGTCAAGCTCTTCATCCCCATATATTGTCTCGGCATTTCTGACAGCATGTGATGGCAAAGGCAGATTGTATTTTTATGTTAAATTTTAGGTCAGGCTTTGTGACTTTTCTCACCCTGGAAGGCACCACACTTGTGTTTTTTCATAAATGTTCTCGAAATCCATAGCCACAAATCCATCCAGTTTAACAGCCCACCCTGCCTTACAAATGCATCCATGTGCAGAGCTGTGTAAACAGCTACTGCTGCATCAAAAAATGGAAAAACACTCATGTCACAGGTTGCAGAGGGCGAAAGCAATTTCCAGATTTCACAAAGAAAAAGCAGTTTTCAAAGGTGGAACAGTGTCATCTTCCCATTCAAATATTCTCAGAAAAGACATTAAATTCTGGAATATTCCTTTTTGTACAGTTGACAGCTCTTTGCTACAACTCCTGAAGTATCTGTGGATCCAACATTCACGCTGTGAAAGAAGTCCACTTAAAAAGTGTTGATGCATTTGGATCAAAGGCTGAGTAGGTTGAACTGATTTCAGAATAAAATTAAGGTCACAAAGTTGGCATTGCAGAACTAAAACAAGCAAGCAAAACTGTAGTGCACTGGAATTGACTAGAGATATATTGATAGAAATGAGTTCTCTGAATTATCAAATATAGAGTGGGACTTCAACAAAATCTCTGGCAAAATGACACAGGCAATATCTGTGATGGCAAAGTTTGCCACTCTTAACCACCCATATCTATAGCTCAGTAAAGGGATAAAGAATAAAAAGATAAATTCAAAGCATAAATAATGTCTTGCAAATACATATTTTAGCCAGCTGCAATTTCACCTGTACACAAATGTACATTGCTTTGCCAGCTTGTCACTCCAGTGCTGTCAGAACAGTCTTGGCTGGTGTTTTTCCACAGAATGTTTTGGAATTAAAATCTGTCCTTCATTGATATCAAGGAAGGTGCAAGTTCATAGCTGACCATGAGAATTATGAAACAAGTTCAGCAGACTTTTCCTGAACTTCTTCTTGCTATGCAGATATCTTGACAAAGTCCAGAGCGATTGTTGTTAGTCTCTGTCGTGTTTTTTGGAGAACAGTTGAAGTGGAGGGAGAAAGAATGAAATCTCAATGGAAAGATTCCCTAAGTAATCCCAAGTAGTTTTCCTGTTTCTGTGTTGGGATCAGCATAATATCTGTAGTCTCCACATAAAAAAAAACATTTATGGATGATAGCACATCAAACCAAGAGTAATTTGGATTAATGTACCACCATTGTGGATTAATTGTCTATATTTTATGCAACAAGAAGGTGGCCTCAAAACAGAGAAAGAATATTACTTTTGGATGAAAAATGAAAATATGCCCTTTTCATCTATCTCTTCGACAGTGGGTTCATTTGTAATCTTCATATATGGACTTAGGCTGGAGAATTCTTTAGAAAAGAAGACAATGTATATTTGTACAGCAGTCTGTTTGGTTTTCTTCTTCTTTTTTTTTTTTTATCTGAGAACTAATGAATCAATTTGGAGAAGTAGGGGGACTGTTTCTCTTATTTGATCTTTTGGTAAAGAACTAACTTATTGCACATCTTTATTTCCAAAAAATTATTGTTGAGTTTGCTTTTTAATTAATTTGCGGTCTTGGATTTATTTTCTGGTATTTGTTCAGAATTTGTGCTGTTCATAATGTGCTAGTCATTGATTCAGTTCTATTTTTATGTACCTTAGCCAACAAAATGACAAATATTCTAACTGAATCTTTTCTTTTGAATACTTTAACATTTGATATTTAAACCTTGCTCAAAACTGTGAGGAAAATGAATGTAAAACATTTGTGAAAATACTTTGTAGTATATTTATGCCATTTGCTTAATGCTGTACTTGGAATCCCTACTGCTCAAAAGAAATTGACAAATATGGGTCTTATGAAATGAAAATTATTCTGTTCAAGGAACTTTCTTTAAAAATAGTAAAGGGAACTAAAATTTCTCAGCAGCCACATCATCCCATACAGGTTCAAATACATCCTCATTATGCCTCACTTTTCTCCAGAGGTACAGTTTCTTTTTTGGGTCACTCTCTCCTAAGAGAATTGGGATAGAGACATTGCTCTGACCTGTGCTGATCCCCTTAGTCAAACATTGCACTCCTCAGTATATCATAAAAGGAAAATCACTGTGTTCTTTCACAAATTATCATTTGACGCCTACTGAGGATCTCACACTGGCAATACTAAAATATTATCTGGATTTCCTGAAGGTTCTGAATGAAAACTTTCACTTCAGGTATGTTGTATTTAATTTTGTGTATCTGTTGTGACAAAGGAAAAAGCTCATCAGAGATCTGATTAAATCAGTGGTTACATTTATTATATTCCAAACAGAATATTTTGCCAGCCAGTAGCATAAACATTCAATTCTTTAAAAAAAGCGTTTGTAAAGCTAAAAATATTTATAAGCCTAATCTGTTGGTATAAACATTAAAAGTAAACAACAAAAATTAAATATGTCAGAAAAATCTGAAGAATATTTAATATTCAAAAACGTCTATCCAGTCTAAATCTAGAATTCAGATGTAATGTTACATTAGTTTGAAGAGAACCAAAAACCTGTTTTAGAGGAAAAGTGAAAGCAACCACGAAAATTCATGTATATAGAATGTGGAATGAAAGATGAAGTGTTTAATACTATAATTTAGAAGCTAGAAAATTATTAGAGGAAGCCAATAAATGCATGAAGACCTACTAACTGATAATTAAGACCAGTTAGAGAGATCTTGGAACCTTGGGGCAGTTCCTATTTGTTTTTTTCCTTGAGCTTGCAAATATATTCAAGAAAAATTTAGTTTAGCAGATCTTTGGGCAGCTGTGCTCTTTGCCCCTGGAAGAGAGCACAGGTCCATTTGCAGAGGAAAAGTATACAAGTAATTAATAATTAGGCAGAAAAATGGGAGTTTTCAGCAAGGATTTCAGATTTGTATGTGTGGGAAAAGGCGATGGTTTAAATGACCCCGATTGTGATGCTGAAATAAATTCCTTTACAATAGTAACATCTTAAAATGTTAATTACAATATGAAACTATTATATTCTGTAGATTTTTTAAATAAGTAGACGTAGTTGGAAATCCTCTCTTTAAAATGCTGCTCAGGCTCTCTGGACCAGTAATGCCAGCCTTCAAAGAGTGCAGGAACCCAGCGGATGTCCCAGAAAGCTACAAGAAAAGAAACTTCACAACATTTTGAAAAGGACAAACAGGATGATCTATCCTAACGTTGATTGCCAACTAAATAATGCAACAACCACTTGAGGAGAGTTAATGGATGATAATATAATTAATATCAATCAACATGGCTTATGGAAAATAAATCTTGTCATATTAACTTTCTTTTTGACCTAGCACTAGCTGACATTTAGTGTTAAATAGAGCACTCTGAATGGATTAATATCAGGCTAACTTCTCAGTCCCAAAATATCTTCACATCAAAACAAGAAATTATCCTGGAATGACAATTTTGCTATCAGAATTCAAGAAGAATTCATCTAATCTAAAGAGGATTTACACTCCAGAGTAGAAATATTGTTCCTCTACTACCTGGGCAGCACAAATAAAACCCTGCAGTCTCTCCTCACAATATCTCAGCAACACAAACACAATTTCCTTCTGCCACACCACCTACACCATGTACCATGCACAGCACACCAGCCATGGATTGCTGGCAGTTTGTACCCAAACCTCCAGCAGTGGCAGGAAAAGAGAGCATGAAGAGATGCTTTTCCTGCATTTCAAGAGATGAATTCCAAGCTAAAAATGAAATAAAAGATAAAGAGTCTTTCACTTGACTAGAGAAAGTGGCTGACAAGGATGAAGAAACATGGACTAAATAGTAATCAAGAAAGGAAGAAACATCTGGGGGTTTTTTGGATGTACAAAATACAATTTAGAAGACAGTAATACAAGCAAAGGCATCAGTATGGATGTATGAGCCAGGTGATGCATGTAGCAATTCAAAAGAGATAACCTTATTCCCATCAATATGTGTGATTTTAGAGTATAATGTAGGACTGACATCCAAGCTTTCCCTCAAGAACAGAGATTTTAATGCTGTAATGCAGGTTAGCCAGCGAGCACAGCAATGAGGCAGAAATGAAAGATATAATCCAAAAGGGCTTGTCTGCTAATTCTAAAATAGAAAAGTGTAGTATAAAACTCTTTTGAAAAAGTGTTTTCTAAATGAATGTTAAGCTCCAAGGGGTTACCCAGGGAGCTATATATTACACTGACATTAACACCAAATGGGTTCATCTTGGTTAATGTTCTTACAGTGAATGCCAAAGTAATTCATCACTAGTGGTTACATATGGTAAAGTATTAACACATTTCATCAGGAAAACATCCTTTGAATGTCATGGTTCCGGCACTTGGGACCTGAGAGTAGTTCAAGATGCGTGACACAAACCACTATCACATTTTCAAATGCTATCTTACAAGTTATAGATTAATCTGGTGTCTGTTAAGTAGGTACGCAAATATTTGATTACTTGACAGCAGTTCACAGTCTACTGAGAGCAATCACTCATAGAAAAATTAAAGGTGAGTTCATTTTAATGCAACATTTTTTAAAACATGGGATACCAACTTTTTCCCAAAAATCAGGTTTCAGAATGTTTGTTTACCCCTAACTCATATTCTCAGATAGTCCATATTTTATCACTGTTGCCTAAACTGGGATGCAAACTCATTCCAGAAGCAATAAATACACAATGGAAATAGGGATCTGCTGCAGTCTTACCCAAAAGCAAGGGAAAGATCATAACAGTGGAATTGTTCCTATGCCTTCTGGAGCTGAGGGTATGCACTGGGTGCCAACAATGGCCACCAGAGGATAGAGAAAATGGGTTTCAGAGTCACCAGTGGCAGTGCAAGCCTGTAAGCCTTCCTATGAGCAGAGCAGTTTCGCCTCATATTGAGCCCGTGGCTGAAATTATAGCATTCTTATCGTACAAAACCATAGATGTCCATGTGTATGTCAGGGCTGGCTGGTGAAGACTGTAGAAAGAAGCCAAGTTTGAAGTCCATGGAAAAAGGATGGACAAACTGTTAAAGACCATGCTGTTCACTCTTCTACATCTTCTGTGTATATGAAAACTTTCTGTGAATTTTCTTTTCCCCTCTAGAATGGTGTGAATGGAGCTGTGGTAACTGGGGAAAAAAACAATCTTGTCATCTTACGTCCTTGACATTGATTATAATGACATTACCCAAGAGCTCAGGGTGGTAGAAAGGGATTTTAGATGTTGCAGAGACACCATTCTGTGACTTTTCTCTTTGCTTAATCTACTTGTACTGTTCCTTCACAAGGTTTGGTCCAATGAACAGGTGTTGCATGTTCTGTTTTCCCTGACAGGAGATCAGGACAAGGGAGACTAATGTCACAGCCAATACTTATGGCTACAATCTTAAATAATAAAGCTGTATCAGGATAATAATACCAATAATAACAGTAATAATAATAATAAGAGGAAGAACAACAACAACAATAACAGCAACAACAACAGTATCAGGCTGTTGTCATTATTAATGGCAGAAAACTATCTCCATGGTGCTTAATTTGCTCTCACTCAGTGCTGCCCAGCTGGAGCAGCAGTTCAGGGGTCAGACACAGCTGTTGTCTTAGAGGCAGAGAGAAGAAAATCCCTCAAGGGGTCCCTTGTTTCATCAGCATATGTATAATCCCATATCCTTTCCCTAAACAGAGCACAGAAAATCCTTCTTGGATGTAGCGGATTTATACAAGCTGTTGTTGCCGATCTGGATAGTTGGTGGAGTCCTGAGTTTATCAGCTCTGATGAATCCAGTAAGACAACTAGTCTGACAAGCTTATAAACTCTTAGCAGCCTTTCATATGGTACCCCTCAGCATGTATTTTTTCTCTCTTTGATCAGCAGTTTTTGGTAATTTTTTCTCTATCCACACCCTATATCAATGGAGCTCAGTTACACAAATTTACAAAGGCTTTTGTGACACAAAGCTCTCACCTCAGACACATAAAATGTTTATAATCAGCAGAGTGCATAGCAAGTCATAGCAAGCACTCTCACTCAACACCTTTATTAAGTTATTTTTACTGATAAATTACTATTTCTACATACTTAAAAGCACTGAAGTCAACCGATGTGAGCAGTGAGCAAATTAAACACAACCTGGGAGATTTTATCCATGGTGAAGGTGAAAACATTTCATTTTATATTCTTTTATCTTTATTACAAAGATTACCTACTATGCTTAGTTTGGGCCTATCATGGTGATATTACCTTTATACAGGGAAGAGCGGGTGGGACATTAGAAGGCCGGAAGGAAATGATGAAGAGAGAAAAGACAGAAGGAAGGAAAACTCTTGCAGATTTTCTGTCCATTCTTGATCTCAACTCCTCATATTACTTCTTGTTTTTAGAACATTAAGCTAATCTTTTCTGCCCAAAAGAAGGAAACTCTAAACCTCTAAACTCTCAAGCCCCATAAGAGAAACAATAGCCTCCCTCCACAACTCTCTAGGGTAGCATGCTGGTATTAACCACGGAGCAATACACATACTTTTCAAGACAGAGTCATTCCTGAGCCTTCTCTTCCAGCTTAGGGAATCCAACAGTTCATGGCCATTGTGCTAACAAAGGAGAAGAATAGAGCTAGCTGTCATGCTTCATCCAGGTGTCTGAAAGAATGAACTGACTCTGAAGGGCTCCTTCTTATGCGTAACTTTTTATATGCAAAATGTCCTTTTACCTGTCCTTGGATAATAAAAGCACTCATGAGAAGTTAAATATGAAATGTACATTTTTTTGTCTAACAGTCAAGCAAGTGATACAAAGCTTTTCCCGTCATGTCAGATTTTGAGGAACAATGACAAAATCAAAAAACTCCAAAATTTTCCTACTACTTTTTAACTGTGGCAGGTTTGACTTGATGGCTTTGTAAATTATAAAAGAAACAAGGTACTCACTTGCCCCCAGTGTAGCCATTGATTAAACCAGTGCTTTTTTAGGTACTCAAGCTTGTCAGCACCCTCTGCAAAAGGAGTCATATACACCCTGCTCACAAATCTTCATCTGGCTGCAATACATATTCATTAGCACCAATAGTTTGGAGGGCTGCTGTTCTCCATTTTGTCTTAAATCACTTTGAATGGTTATGAGCAAAACTTGAATTTTCTTCTTTTCTATTCCTAAAGATTAACAGAGTGCCCATACCTGTGTTTGAAGTAGCAGTTCTCTCAGACACCTCCTTAGGACCTAGCGTTTTTGTACCAGACGTACAACAATGAAAAGTATAAACGACACAAAGAGCACAAATTTGGTATTTAGAAAGAGTCTCAGCTACCTCCATTTGTGGACAAGTGGTTCCAGGGGTGTGGAAACTCTAGCCACATTCAGGCATTCATTTCCCTTGCATTTAGTTTAGGATGTGATTGGTAAAAAATGGAAGGTTTCCTCATGCTCATTCCCAAACCTAACTTTTTCTCCTGGGGTCTTGTAGCTATAACTGGGGAAAAGAGCCACAAGGGAACACCAGTCGTCCATCCCAACTATGCTGAGAAAGAAAGGAGGCACATCTGGAAAGAGCTGATGTGGCGCTCTCGCCCTCACACTGGTGACCTGTTTACTCTGTGGGAAGTACTCTATATTCTGGCTGACAGGAGCTGGGTGTTTACATCAGGCAGAGGTGCCACAATCAGCTTTGCCCAGGCTGGTGTGTCTAGACAGGGCTGCGTCACACCGGCGAGTTAGCTCAGGACACACAGAGCTGCAGCCTGGCACTGTGCCTGAGGCAATTCATCTTGCTTTGGAGCAGGACTAATTAGTCTGGGGGAAGCACAGAGGCTGACCAATAGACCGCAGCTAGATTCTTCAAAGCTTTTGCAGGTGCCACGGTATGATGGTGCAGTGCTGGGCAGTATAAACGCACCCACAGGAAAAGTGCATGGCAAGTCCTCAAGGCATGAGGCTGTGGGCCTGAATTTCATCTTCATTAAGGTCCTGGAGCAAAGCAGCTTTAGTGTAGGCATGAGAGTAATTGTCTTTGGGAGAGGATGCTAACAGCTAGGAGGGAGGGGAGCCTTGTGCCTAAGGCCTTGGGATCTTTGCATGTAACTTTTAGAGAGCTGAGTTCAGCTGAAGGTTTTTGGACAAAATCAACATAATGCTCAGCAAACCAGAGAATTGGATGTCCACTTCTGATACTGGGGATTTTGCAAAATTGTCTGACTGAAAATTCATCCCACGTTTAAAAAAAAATAGTAAAATCCCAATATTATTTTATAAGCCAGATGAGCAAACTGACCCAGCTGACTGTCCAGATACTAGATTCTTTGTTCTACCATAGGAGAATGATCAGGTCAGGGAGCAGGCAGGGAGGCAGAGCTGCCCTTTGGAGGCAGCCTGCTGTGAGACGGAGCAACGTGATTTACAGTCATGGTCATCTACAAGGGATGGAAACAAACAAAAGTGAGCAAACTGTGGGTGAGCAACTCTATTTATAAGCCTCCTACAAGCTGAAATGCAAGCAAGACTTTCTGACAGAAATCACCATCTCATCATTTAACAGTGACACATAGGACTTTTCTTCTTTCCCATTTGACTTTTATTCCCCTGTAACTAAATATTGATGTGTTTATTTCAAACACTGGCCCCAAACTCCTTTCCGCTACATTTTTTTTTAAATTGAGATGTGCAAGAGATACAAGAGTTCTTTTTTATTTCTTCTTTTTCTTCTTTTTTTTTAAGAAAAAAGAAGAACAAAAAAAACCCCAGAGATGTACAAAGGATCAAGGAAGGCCACTGCATGTTAGCTGAAAATAATGGATTCACTTAATCCTGCTGAGGTAAATGAAAGCTGACTGCTAAAGAGAGCCACTGCGTCATAATAAAGTTGAATGAACTTGGGCTTCAAGTTCTGGAGAGGTTTTGAGGCAAAACTGTGAGCCAAGAAGGGTTTATTTGAAAAACAGGGTATGTAATTTGGGTCTACATAGAAATAAATGGCATCCCTCCCCTTTTAGGATTCATGCTTTATCTCATTTCTGGAAAAGTAATAGCTTAGGGATGGCTGAGACACATGAAACTTAACTGATAAGAGACAATGAAATAAGAGACAATGAAAACTTTTATAGAGTTGTCATCACATCATTGGATTATTTGCTGGCAGATAAGATAAATCAGCGCTCTAAGAAACAGAGCAGGGGAAAAAAAGGCATGGTGGGATCATGTAAGTCCAGTAGATCTCTAAAGTTTTCCAGTGGATCTCTATCAATTCTTCCAGGGTTCTCATAAACACCATATGGGTCACTATCACAATGGTGAGCTAAATGATGCTGTTTTTCACTCTTTATGTAAATTCTATCAGAATTTTAGATTTTTTTTTTCTTCTCCTTGCTTAAAAATAGTAGAGAAAGATCACAGCCAAAATAGTAAGTCATAGATGTAAACCGTGTTTCTAATGGCACTGACCTCTGCCAGGTGCCAGGGTGGCCCACACAGGGCAGAACTGACTGCCAGATTTGTGAGCAGCAATATCAGAAAAACAGCAACAGCAAGAATTTTCTTATCTTTCCTGGTGGCAATAGGCAATATCCATTTTCTCTTATTAGCTGGAATTTCCACCACATAAATAAATCTCTTTCAAGCGCAAGGGTCTGTGACATCGGCAGTGATAGATATTGTCACACCTTTCTGTGGTGCCTCACAGCCATGACCTTCTGGGCCTTTTTTAAAACTGTAGCTTGTTGGAGTGTGCTTTATACAACTGTTAGTGAGGATCTGGTATTTTGATGGTGATTCTAGATCAAACATCTTTCACAGGATAGCCTGAGAAAAGCAGACTCACTCTTTGTTGGTCCAGTCAGATCCTGTGTTCACAGGAAATGCATTCAACAATGACAAAATATTTTTTATTTTTCTTCTTCATCCTTTTTTATTGACCAAGCTCCTGTGCCACCCTGTGGTTTCACATGCTCTTGAAGGAGAATCACAAGCGAGGAGCTTAAAGATTCTCACATCTCAATCCATGCCACGACTGTGTCTGTCCTGCAAAGGCGTATCAAAATCATCTTTGCCATCCCACCAGCCTCCCAACCCAGCTGTTCTGCTGGGAACCTTATGGACTCCCAGGGCACACATGTGACTGAGCCAGTCTGCCTTGTGTTCTACAGTTAAACACCTGAAACTGCCATTAATAGAACATGACAAGATCCAGAGCCTGTTCCAAACAAATGGTATGGATGAGATCATGCTAGGGCAAGGAGGGGAGGATGTATTCCTGTAAATGGGTGTCGTTGCATCCCTTGTCGTCAGGGACGGGGAACGTCCCCTGCCCTTTCAGTTACCAGCCAAAGTAAAGGAAATACTGAACTCTGATGTCTACAATCTTTCAGAAGCCAGTCTAAGCTCACCCATTCCTCAAAACCCTCAGAGGATATTGGAAGTGCCTTAGCCTTCCTGTGTGGACCGTAGCTGTCCTCAAACTCTGTGACTGTACTGCTGCCTGCTCTGGGAAGGAGGATGTGGATGGCCTTTTGCTGTAGGAAGGAGAAGCAGGAGCACCAGTACTTCCCACGAAACTACACCACTAATGTTCTTACAGATGCTCTTCCTTGGCAATTCAGGGTTGGTGCACACTGCTTGTACCTTCAGAACTGCAGAACTTCTAAACAGCAGGACTAGAAGAGTAAGAATGGAGAGAACTGCAATGGTAAGTGTGACCCAGGAGGATATTTGCTTCTATGCACATGAATTCTTGCATGGCACCAAGGAGGATTTGTCTTCTGTCTGAGTACCTGCAGAGCAATTTCTGGAAGATTTAGGAGACTTGAATAGTGCAGCATGAATAGTCTGGCTGTCAGTAACCCAGTATTAATTGTGTTGTCACTTGTTACACTTTGATGATTTGTGTGATAAAAAGAGATGTATCACAATCAAGGAGCCAGAATGGGGCAGAATGATGCTGGTCTAGTAACAGCAGACTTAGTGGTAATTAAGAAGAATACATTGATGCTGCATGACTAAGGCAAGCCATTAAGAGTACACTGTGACTGCACTATTGTCAGACCGTGTGCTGCTTTATGTCAGCTTGTGAGCAAACTGCTCTCAGCTTCTCTATGACTTTGAAATGAGTTGCTAATGCCCTTTTGGAATCTTAGGAAAATAGTTTGATTTTAGAGGTATATCCCTGTTTTGTAAGACAAAATAAATAACAAATAATTATTTTTCATAAGATAGAAATGGTATTGAGTGGTCAAAAGATCAACAAAATCTGAGTTTGCAAGTGCTATCAACTGCTTTCTAATAAAGAGGCACTATAATATGGTAGACTAACATTACTATGACAGAACCAGGTAATCAACCCAGAAATACCCACTTAGCATGACAATTTGCTCCTGAGCTACTTCTAGCATGTTTACTGAGTTTCTGGCAGTATAGTTTTGTGGTGTTCTTTCTGATGCAGCTGTTGGTACTTGTGCTTCTTTCAAGCACTTCTTTTTTCCCCCTCATGAATTTCTCATCTTTGGAAGCTGGAGAGATTTGAACAAATACTTTCATTTTTCCACTTACTGCTCTTTTGCAATTATGAAGGAAATGCCTGTCAAATGCTCAGGACACCACTAAAATGACTGAAGAGGCATTATTTTTTCTTAGACTTAAGTCATATTAAAAGGTTTTTAAAAGTTATGTATTAAAACCCTTAATGTATTTAAGGACTTATCATAACCCAGGCCAGATTTGCCTTTCAGATGACACTCAGAGAAACTCACCAGCTCCCAGCATGTTGAGGTGGTGAGGACGTTTACTTAAAATTTGTTCTCATGGTGACTGTGCCAAAGAAGGGAAAGAGAAATGATCTTCAGGTAATCAGAATAAGCCATTTAGCAACATCTCCTAAAGTTCGTGTAGAAGGAGGTGATTTAAGTTCACATAACATTTCTGAAGGACCTGGATGCTTAAGGAAAACAATTGCAATGGGGAGGATTCTATTTGTCTGTGAGCCAACATAAGGTTGTCTTTCCCAAAAAAAGCAATGAAACTGTTAAGGAAAGGTGTCCTTCCCATACCAGGGAAGGGGTACAAAAGAAGTTGGGTTCCCAAGCAAGTGTAGTAAGATTGTGTCTGACACCAGGAGGGTCCTTCATAGCAGTGTCAGTCTTATAGTCTACAAACATGAGAATGTGCCATCACCACAGACTTCTGCAAAAGCAGCTCAGCAAGAACATTCCCTTTCTTCCAAAGGACCTTGCTTAAAATAGATACAATACCAATTCCAATCATTTTTCTTTTGAAATAAAAAATATGTTTTTCTGCTGAATTTTTCTTCTGAATTTTGTATAAATGTTGCGTGACCTACTTCAGTGGAGGACTCTTTCTACTCACGCTGTATTGGTTCATTCCTGTAGAAAATGTGCTTACTGGCTTGTCAAGAACATGTCATGGTTATGTTCCCATTGTTTAAATTCACTACTCATTTATTTCAGCTGACTTCCAGAAAGCACTTTTGACATAAATAATTCAGTGCCCACATGAGAGTTGTTCCCCTGCACAATGGGTGGCAGAAGACTTTGACCTTTGAGCATCACGCTAATCTGAGTGATACTCAAAGTTATACTTATCCAGACAAAAAAAAAAAAAAAAAAAAAGATTGAGTGCAAATGCATGCAAGGATATGTGAACCTAGGTCAGACTTTCAGGCAGAGGTGTGTCCAGAGATGTAAACAACTAAGGAGACAGGTGATTTTAGTAAATTGCAAGACCTCTCATGCTTTCTCAGTGGCAAACATAACATGACCAAGAGTATACCTTAGTCTTAATATCAGATTTCATGAAAAAAGAAAACCTTTTCTCTGCAAATGTTATGCTCCTGTCTATCTCTATGCTCTAGTAGGCTGGACAGTTATTACATGTTTAGTATGGAACCAGCTTGCAACCATTTTGAAAAATTAGGCAAATCAGAAACTAATAATAGAGTAATTTCCTAGTGATTGAAATTGTTGTCATAGAATTAAGGCATTAGCAGAATCCAACCATAATGATTTTGTAAGCATATTATCTTCACTGGACAGCTGATTTCACATCGCATGCATGACTTTATTCATCAGTTTCATCTCTTGCTTATGGGGATGAGCTTCCAAAAAAACCAGTGTTCTTAAATCAGCATTATTCTTGCATTGCATTTCAAATCCCCTAATCAATATTCAGCCTTTGCCCTTTTTTTACCCTGCCTTTTACCCTTATGACGACTGTGTGTGTGTGCGCGTGTGTCAGCCTATTATAATTTTAACAATGTATCACAGTTGCAAATCTGATTCAGATCAATGGCTTGAAAGTGACAAACTCTAATGATCTAATATCCTATTAAATATTCATGAAGGAATCTTGGACAATACACACTCCTCTCCTTCCTAATGGATGCAAAAGGACCAACTGCATTTTACTGATTGATCATGTGCATTTTTGTATTACAGAAGCATATTACAGAAACTTCTACATTGTGAAACTCTCATTTCAATCTGCAGCATTTATTTGCCATTAAAGAAAATAGCAACATCATTACTTTGATTGATAGATAGATAGATATGTTAGAAGTATATTTATGCTAAACATACCTATTCTTTATAGCAGCTTTTCAGATAAAAATCTTTTTTGGGATATAAGCGATGTAGGATCCACAAGGATCCAGAGACATAAACCTCTGGCAGCCATGAAGTCTGAAGCTCATGATGATTTCTAGGCAAACAACCAAGGACAGCATGTGCATATGGAAATAATGCAGGTCCCTACAGTGCCAAAATGTGCCAGGAAATGCATAAACCTCTGAGAAACTGGAAGTATTTGTTGACTTAGGTAAGGAAATTTATGTAGTAAGATAAGCACTTTTGCCCACATCATCTTCTCATAAACACATGGCCTTTAGATTTTAAGCTGGAAGGGGAAAAAAAGATGATTACAAAGAAGGTCTTATAATACTAGCAACTGTTCAAGAAACACTCTCTAGAATATCAGCACCCTGACCATGTTACAAGGCTTCTGATTCTCTACAAACACTGAGAAATGGAATGAAGTGAATAACCATCTTCCTCTGCCCTAATTTCTGGGCCATTTTTTAAACTTTGTTTTTAATCATCACTTTTTAAATATTAGGGTGGGGAGGGCTATATCGAAAGCCACAACATTTACTAGCAAAAAAAAAACCTTCCCACACTTTCCAAACTAACTGCTTTATAGAATAACTAAATTTGAGTCTTAGGCTGACTCAGCACTCAAAATGGGCCTGATTCGGAAGTTGTTATGCAAGTGATGATCTCTGCTGAGATCAATGAAAGTATTGCCTGTGCATATCCTCTGAGATCAGGGCTCATCTATGACTCAGAGTCATTCTCACTCCCCACTTTCTTCCCTTATCTCAAAATTTGTTCCAGCCATAATGTCATTAGATTTAATCTATTTTGGTACAAGCAAACAAAATTTAGCAGCTTTCCATGTATATTTCTGTGCTGTCCTGACTAGAAAGGTTTTACTGCAGCAAACTTGTATTTCCTCTCTCATATTTAATTCATAGGACATAACAACACAAAAGGCTCACTCCTGCATTCCAGCCAAAGGATAGTTTCTAACAAAGTGATATAAAAGTGTGTCCTTTTCTTTCCTGCAACACACCAGGTAGGTGAATTGTGACTCCCAGTGAAAACAGCGAAGGCATCTGGAGGGTTTTGCAGATCATTGTTTGACCTCTTGGCTCTTTTTGATTTGCAAAGGTCAGACAGTTGAAGAGTATGAACCATGGACAGTGAGACTTTGCAGGAAGGAATTTATCTCAATATATGCAGGTTGAGTCTGCTCTCTGGACATGCTGGTGATGAGCAAGAAGCTGGTGTTTTATAATCTAATAATAATGATATGCAATGATTTTATGAATAGCGGATGCAATCTAGTCAGGGAAGTGACGTTACTGCACAAGAAGTTAATAGTCTATTCAGCAAAAGTGGGGACTAGCTAAATAAACAAAAATAAAAGTGAGGATGACTTCTTTCACCTTGGCAATAGCATAAATGCCATCAAAATAAAAAGGAAGGGAAAAAGCACTTGCATCAGGACAGCTTCCTCCAAGCTGTGTCACAGATGTTTGGCCACTGCAGAGAACAGTGTCACTAAGCAGCTCAGGAGGGATTCGCACTCCTGAAGGGGAAGGAAGTTTATAAAAGGGTCCTGAAAAGGTTTTTCCTTGACTCCAGATAAGACAGAAATGACTGGTGAGTATGACACTGCTGCCTGCATCCCAGCTGCTGTGCAAGTGCTTTAGGACACTGTGAACATGCAGGATCACCATATGGAAGACAGACAGACGCTATACAGCCTACGCATAGCTACAGACAGTTCATTGGATCTTTTTTTTTCTTAAAGGCTTTTGCTCTCAATAAATTACTTGTAGCAGATTGTTTGTTCACACAGGGTCTGTGAACACCCCTGTTAACCCATGTCTCCTGCTCATTTTCAAGCTGTCGTGGTATGGGTAGAGTTACATGGAGCTGAGTGAAGGCCAGGGTAGGTTTGGAGGCTGGTGCAGGGTTCCTGGAAATACCTTTATACCTTCGACTCCAGGGTGGACATTCCCTAGTAGGTCATGTGCACCAGCTGAACACCGCTTCAAGCACTGCACCCACTAAGCCCCAGACATAGGCCCCAGGCCAGTTTGAAAGGATGTTATCAGTTCCCTGCTGAGGAAGAGGTTAATTTGATGAAGGAGACTATTGGAGGTGTTACAGACCCTTTTTGAGACAACTTGCCCTGGTGTCTTTAGCCAGGATATACGCAAGTTAAAAGTAGAAACCAATTACCTGGTGGTTTGCTCACAAAAAAGACAGCTAGAATTCACCAATCCATTGAGCTAAGCTTTAGCTTTGTCCCCATCCCTGACAAGGCACTGGAGTCTTAGTCAGACAGGCAGGAGGGGAAGGGGCAGCTGCTACAGTCCCCAGGGACAGATGATCAGCATTGGGAAGGGTTGTGGTTTAACCCCATCCAGCAACTAAGCAATTCTCAGCCACTCAGTCTCTACCTTGCCAACAGCATTAGGGAGACATTTAAAAAAAAAAAAAAAAAATATGTGAAAAAACTNAGATGTGAAAAAACTCTGGGTTCAAATGAAGACAGTTGAATAAGGAAAGCAAAAGCTATGTGTGCAAGAAAAGCGAAACAAGGAATTCCACACCATTTCCCATAGTCAGGCAAGTGTTCAGCCATGCCCGGGAAGGTTGGGCTCCATCACACGTGACAGTGACTTGGGAAAACAAATATTATATTTTCAAGTGTCTCCCCCTTTCTTCCTCTTCCCCCAGCTCTCTATGCTAAGGCTGATCCCATATGGTCTGTTGGGATCAGCTGTCTTGGACGTGTCCTCTTCTGGCTTCCTGTGCGCCCCCCAGCCTCTTCACCAGCACAGCAGAACAAGAAGAAGAAAAGGTCTGGATGCTGTGCAGGCACTGCTCAGGATTAACTAAAGTATCTCTGTATTATCAACCCTGTGTTCAGCACAAATCCAAATCATAGTTTCATACCAGCCACAGTGAAGGGAATTAACTATCCCAGGAACAACCAGCACCCTGAGTTACCATCTTCATTCCCTCTGTTAATTTAGATTGTACCAATAGTTTGGCCTGGCAACCTGATGATTCTCTCCTTTTTTCTCTTTAGGATTTCACACTTTTTCATATAAAACCTATCCCTTCCAGATCCTTGAGCTGCTAACAATCCCAAACCAAAATCCTAATTTTTACCTTCCTTTGCTCCATACTGACTTTGTAATAGGTCTTTCTGGATGCCCTTACTCAGCAGTCTGGGAGGAAGTTGCACTCTTGTGCTGCGTCACAGGTGGGTCCTGGACACTTGATCATGATGGAGCTAAAATCCTTGGGGCAACAAAAGGATTTGCAGACTGAGGCAGTAGAGGATGCAGACCTGAAACTGGCAAAGGGTTACCCTGGGAGAGTAGCAGCATCCCCTGTGGTTTGGAAGAACATTCACTAGTGAACACAGCTCTACATCCTGCACTGTCTGGGCAGGGATGTTTCTGCACCACCGGCCATCTATTAATACCTGCAGCATTCCCTGCAATGAATTACACAGCTGGTGTGTGGGAGGGTGTGTACGAGTTAGTATTCTTGCTAAGGTGTCATTTCCAAGGTGCTCCTGATTGCAGGCTTCCAGTCTACAGCTGAATCTCAGGGATAATGAGGAAGTGAAGAAAGCAGAGCAGAAAGTCAGTGGTCATAGCATTCATCCCTGAACAACCTAGGATTTTCATGATGTCACTAGTATTTTAAGATATATTTGATTTTATTATAGTTGCCATTTCTTTTATAACAGAAGTTTCTAGTGTCACTATATCATCATTTCAAGAGTCACATCAGCCTTCAGTGTGGTCAAATAGCTAAAAAGAGCACAAAGCTTTGTACCAGCCTGTCCCACAGCTCTAGCACTGCAACATCTTCCCTAAAATTTCCAGAATTGAATAAAATATAAGAATTTGTGTATCAGTTTCAAACATTTCCCCTTCTTTAACTTGCCAGAGTCATTCCTGAGACCAGCAAAATGGACCCAAAAAAGGACTTATCTGTTTCGTGATTTCTATGGCTCTATAAAAAGAAAAAAAATTAAAAAAAAAAAAAAATTAAACCTTCAGTAAAATAAGCAGTGGAGACTGTGATAATGAGTCACAAATAGGCAGGATGATTTAGTGAGGACTTGTCAAAACTCCTTACTTGAAGAAAAAGATATCTTTTCTAATACTGTAAATGTATGAAATATTCTAGGGCTTCTTATGTGAGTGGAAACCCCTGGACAACAGTCTCGGGTTGCGTAGACACCAATCTTACCTATACCACTTATCTATCACACTTATCTTATCTATATGTGCTCTTGTCTGTGCGCAGACAGGAACACATCATTATATATTTTATGGTATATTGCTAAATCCCTCAGATTTAACCATACCATTACAGAGGAAGTGGCGAAACTTTTCCAGTGGCCTCCAATATGAACATAGCTGTTTCATCCCAAATCTGCTTGCATCAGTGAAAGTTATTTCCGTTTTGGCACTAGGAGTAAGCCACTTCAGAATATCTTGTTCTGCTTTCTCACTTGAAAAAAAAACAACACTTTTAATAAACAGGTATGCAAAATTATGTGTGAAATGAGCGAAAAATCCAAAATTTTGCTCATTTACCTCTTTTTTAATGCAGAATCAAGGCAAGAGTGTTCTTCATCCAGCTCAATCTAGAAATATTTTGGATAATCATTTTGTAGTAAATAGACAGTGAGAGAGTATTTGACAGGCTAGATAAAGTAAAAAATTAACTACATTTATCTGCTTACATTGCAAGTTCTTTTATGTGCTAGGGAGATTTTTAATAAACAAATAGTCAGCCCCAGAGCATGTAAGATAATTCTTAAAATGGACATAGTTATATGAAGATAATCTCAAATTCAAAAGAAAAAAGTTACACTTTCTGCCTGCAGGAATTTTTCTTTTTACCTGTGTTAAGATACATGTTTCTAGAATCTCAGAATAGAAGACAATGTTGAACAGCCATAACCATACCAAAACCAAAAGATTCAGGTAAACTTCCTTGGTCTGTTAGACTGGAACCACTGAGGAATCCCATGGCTGTAAGCAAAGCTGTGAGAGGAGCCTCAAGCACCACATTTGGCCACAGATGCTCCCAGGCCCCAAAAACTTCACCCTGACTCATAGCTGGGCTAATGGAGAGCAGTCTTGGTTTGGTTTTGATTTGAGGCTTTCCTTGGCCCTTTCTAAGATTTCTAAGCTTCCCCAAATGCCTGTTAAAAAAAACCAACGTATTTTTAGGAAAAGGTATTCAGCTCATATAAATATACATCTGTGTGGCTCTATTGAAGACTGTGAACCTAATGGTTTATATGAGCTAATAAAATGCCTTCAATATGAGGAATGTGCTCATAATAAACAAAAGAGAATAAGCTCAATAGTATGGCTGTATCATAATAAAATACTCCCTTGCATAGCTTTACTTAAATCTGGTGGACTTTATGATGGCTGGAGAAAGCTATAAAGTGTATGTTAAAATGTAAATGTAGGCTTGACCCAGTGGTGACAATACCACAGTCCAACTAGTTTCTATAACTTTCTATTGGACATCAGGAATGAGTAAAAAGGGCAACAACATCCATGTAACTTATTTCTCCTTCCAAATGTTTCTCATAAATTGGTTAAGGGAAATACTGACTTAGAAACCAATGTATATATTTATCTGTGCTAAAATTGTTTAACATCTATTTTAAAAATTATTTGTATTCTAAGAGTCATCCAACAAGAGAAGTAAAAACCATAAAAGTATTTGACCAACTATCCAATACAAGCAACAGATGAGGAATAGCAAATAGTCAAAGTCATAATGTCTCTCCAATCTTAGTGAACAATTTAAAAGCTGAAAACAACCCAGATAAATAATTTGTTTGAATAACTAAAAGTAGGAATCTGATTCAAATGTAATGAAATGTAGGCATACACAGCCAGTGAAAACAGAAGATAATTCTGCATATAAAGTATTCTCTGCAAAGCCTGGGACCTAGTCTATTTATTGAGATTAACATCATTTTAGTGACATAATCTTTACTACAGGAATGGTTCTGAAACTCATAGAGAGTTAGACATTGAAATAATTTCCAGCAAGATGGCCTGATGGCAAAGGGAATATCCAAAACAGCTGAAGCATCCCAAGTGGAGTTAAAGCAGCCATAGACAGACTCTCAAGAGATTTTGAAGTAGGGGAAACTCTTAATAGCTAACTGACTTTGATATGTTTGTTTCTTTTAATCCCACTGGCTTTGTTTGACACAGGTACAAGTCATGCAATTAGAAGCTGTGTTCTGCTAAGAAATTTGTGTCAAATGACATTGGGCTCATTTACCAAGTCAGAGTCAACAGACCAGGCAGGTTCTTTCAATCATCTTTATCATCCTAAGTGTTAAGGCAGAGCACAGTAACTAGTATCTGACATTAAGAGTGTTTGGAGGTTTTCAAAGTAACTTGTAAATAAAGATTACATGGGAATATATGCCTTAAATCCATATATTTAAAAACCTATAGGTATGTGTGACCTCACAGAGCTGTTTCTTTCCAAAGAGAGATGAAATTGATTTATTTATTATTTTTAAGTATTTGTGATCAATAGTTCAATAAATTGCATTTCTTTCTTTCAGACACATTTAGAGAAGGACTGTAGGAGAGAAAATGAAACATTTTTTATTGAAATGACATTGAAATTTTATCCACATGGTTTTCCAGTAGAGTGCTAAATGAATAATCCTTCTGCTGTCTTTCAGGGTTAGGAAAAATGAAACCCATTTTTGTATATTGGAAAGTGGCTGTGAGAAGGTCTCATGTTATTTTACCTCACATACAGGGCTTCATCCTGTTGTTCCAAAGACTAAAATGCTTGTAGTTCCAAGTCAAATCTTCTGTTGAGTTGTAACAGGGCAGAAACAGAGCCTATACTTATGAATCTTTGTGATATCTTTGGGATTTACCATACAAATCATTAATCCCAGTAATTAATCTTGTTCTTAGTAAATAATAAGCATAAAAAATATCTTGTTGAATTGTCTATCAAGGAATACAGGGAACAAAAGACAAACTTTTTGCAGATTAGTTGCTCTTTTTATATCATAATATTTCCAAAATGCAATCAAGAATAAAGCATACAGAATAAGCAACAGAAAAGTTAAATGTTCAGTGGATTCTAGGAGATTTAATAGGATAACCTAGATATTTTTAGCTAATTATTTTTACTATTTTACTTTACCACACTGTTAAAGACTCTGCTAATTCTTCATGTATTAGTCTGAAAGAATGCCTAACATCCTGTTACCCTATTTTTAGTGACAAGAATCAATATCACAATGCAGATGAAAGAAAAAGCTATAAAATTTAAATTAACTTCTGTCCTCTTTGCCACATTGATCAATTGCCTTTGTGTTTTCAAATGCAGCACTCCTGTTATTAAGTTTACAATTCAGACACTCCCTATTTTCCCTAAATATATTAAAGAGCTATTTAAATATGATTTTCATAAGTCAGCAGCTGTTGATGAGTACACAAGCAACCTAGTTTGCTAATGTTCATAAAGAATTGGAGAAAATGTCAAGGAAAGTTGCAACAAGGTAGAGTCAGAAGCAACAAGAAAAGATGCTACAGATATGCTGAAGTCCTTTACAATATAAAGGTCAATCAATACAAGAACCATTGATTTAAAAATATTAAGACTTTGGTATTCAATGAATTCTCCAAACATATAATATTACTGAAAACGATCATGACTGACAGACACGGATAATCTATTAATTTTCCTGTCCAATTCTTTGGTTCTCAAGAGATAAGAATCCATAAAACGAACCCAAAATTTTGTTTATGGAGATAAAACTGCTATGTTAACTATCAAATAGCTTGCAACAAGAGGAATAGAAAATTCCTAACAGAAATCTATATCATATTATTAATTTAAAGTTGTGTTTTTTTCTAGACAAAGGTAAAGTAAAACTGAATATGAATAGGAAAATAAGGCCACATAAACACACAGCAGAATAAAACAGACATCTCAAAGAAGATTGAGTTTGACATGTTCTTTTAAGAATATGGATATGATGAGACTGAGTGTAATTGTAGCTCAGCAAAATGAATGATCCCCTCAAATGTGTATGCCTATTGTCAGAGCAAAAGTACTTAATTTGGGTTCTAGCTCTCACTGCTTTGGAGGCGGTAAGGAAAAATAACCAGGTTAAAAATAATAAATTACTATTGCTGACAGAGAAAGATTAATTAGAGGCAAAGGCCCTTTGGGAGAAAATGAGAAGGTATTTCAAAAAATAAATTAGAAAAATCACAAAGGTGATTATTCGATCTGAAATATATCACCTTAGGATGCACAAGACGAGCTGTGGATTTTTTGCATCACAGACTAAAGAAGAACTTGCCAGTTTATTCTGAATCTCACTTTACATAAAACCTAACTCTAGGAATGAGAAAAGTTTCAAGCTTGAAACAGTCTTTGATAAAATAACAAAGATTTCAGTTGCTGCCAGTTCTCAGCTGCTTTCTGAGGTGCGTTTGTGCCCTAGAGTTGGTGAGAAAGAAACTGGTGAGTTGGATATTCATAGATGAGGGAAGACCAAAGCTTGATATTTCTGTCAAACAAAACGCAAGACCAAGGTTCTCTTGCAGTGTTTACAGGCACAGTTTACAAATGAGAAGTTTTTTTGGATGGTGGCTATTCCTCTTGCTTAAAGCCACAACAGTAAAGGTCAGCCAAATGAAATTTAATTCAGAACAAATCATAGAGCATTTTGCGCACAAAACTCCAACAAAAGAAAAATCAAACAATAGGATTTTAAAGTCCAGAGTGTGGAAACACAAAGTTTTTGTGTTGGTAGTTTTGCCCCACTCTGGAAGATTTAAGTCCTGTGTTTTCAGAAAACTTTATAATCAATGACAATGTTATACTACGTGCTTTACCAAAACAATGATTTTGCAGTCAATGGGAAAAGAGCCACACAAAATTTGCCCTACAGACACTTGTATTTAGCACTGGCACATCACTTTCAACACATTTTGATTTTGCATCCCTAGCCCAGCTAATACATACTTCTGCTTTATCACTTCTTCTTACGCTTAGGATACAAGCATGATCAACACCATCAAGTCACACACAAAGTTAATTGTTTACAAATTGCTTCAGAGATTATTTCTTGCATGACAGCTTCCTAAGTGGTGCACTGCTTCTCTGACTCTTCAAAACTTAAAAAAGAAATTGCAATGTGTGAAACCACCACCAACAAATCCTACTTACTCTGACAGAAAATAAGAAAATCCCTCCAGCCATCACTTAAGCTTCTACAACCATATTGTTTTCACTTACCACTCTCAGTTTGGATGAGAGGAACTTTACTTTCAATAAGAAATAATATTTTTTAATCAAAAGTGGATACTCAGCCCATTATCTGAATGTTCTGTGCATTCTTAGCATTCATGTCACAGCTTTCCATATGACATATATATACAATAATATATGTTTTTCACGTTATACAATCCTATATGTACCAAGGAAAAGCTTAACCTAGTGCCAGCTCCAGTACTTGCCAGTTTAAATGCATAGCTCTCCTAGTTTTGTCTGAGACCCCACTTCCATACGACCTGCTCTGTGGCAACTTCAGTGAGTGAAAACAACCTTACCCATTTAAACATTACCCCACTTCACGCAGTCAGGGACAGGACAATCAAGCTGTAAAATTTTGCTATTGAATTTTCTTCCAAGCCATTACTACTATAATGATATGAAAGTCTGGTCCATCAGTAGGATTTTAACTCAATGCAACACATTAAAAAGTCATTTCACTATAAAAACTTCTTAGAAGAACGTCACCAGACTTCTATATATTGAGATAAAGATATTGAAAACACAAAATATTCCTTTTAAGTGAATCAGCACTTGTTCAAGGAGACAAGAAAAAATAATTCAGGATGTCTACCAAAACTTTCTCTCCAGTTTAGATGAGTTACTCTCACATTTGCCTTAAATACTGGTAGAAATAGAAAATCTGATTCTACCTTCAGGGTTTTGCTTTTGGTTTTTTTTCCCCAGGTTACCTTCATTTGATTGACTGATTTTCAAACACACATAAGATGAGTTATTTAGGTAAGAGCCAAACTCTTGGAATATGTTTTGGCAGGACTCCTATCTAATTTATGTATGGACTCATCCAATGTCCTACTTACTAATACCTCAAGAAACTTTTTAAATGCCACAGGCAGCTGGAATTAAATATTCTTTATCTCTGTGTGTGTTTAGTACAAAATGTATGTTTAGTACACAAGTTAGAGCCAGCAGTGGCAAAAGATCCAGCTGCCAAACAAATTCAATCTCCTATACAGAATAAGATCCAAACAGGATAATTTCCACTTATGCAGTCAAGAAGTGCTCATGAAGAACTAGCATTATACTACTCATTTGTAGATGGTAAATCCATAAACCTAAAAAACAAAACAAAAAAAAACATGCATAGGTTTGTCTTGTAAGTAAAAGGAGAGATTTTCCACATTGCTACAAGCTGGGTTTCCTAACTAGAAAAAGTAGAATATAGTAGAAATACAGCAGGGAAAGATGCTTTCCCATGCTTAAAATAATCTTTCATGTTGGTCTTACAGATGACAATACTGGCAAAGACATTTTCTCATGGACCTTTATCATCTCTGTCTTTAACCTCCAACTTGGTGGCATAACAGGTGCCTAATCAGGAGTAGTGACACACATATATGTCAACAACAGTTTATAAGTTTGTGTGGTGCTCCTTTTCTTGTTTGCAATGGCCCATGGAGACTGAAGCCTCACTGGAAACAGCTGCTCACCAGGAAAATCATGCCATAAGCTCAGCCCAGCCAGTCTTCCAGTCGGAGATCCCAACAGTAAGGGTTGCTGTAAGGTTGCAGCCAAAGAGGGCTGAACATATGTCATTCGCAGAAGTGATCCTCCTAAGAATTAATTATCCATGCAAGGGGAATCTTTCTGAAAATACTGACGTTCTGAATCTCACTATAAAATATAAGTGAAATCTCAGCTTGTTGCTGATGTTCCCTTGGACTTGCTCCACTTCAGAAAGCTCCTTCAGGGTTATATTTATGGCTTATTTGGAGGGTTTTATCCTGATACGGGCACTGTGTCATGAAAGAAAAAAAAAAAAAATTTGGAGCAGAAAAACCCTTTTCACTGTCAGGTTTCTGAGTTACAGTATTTGCTCCTGAGATATTAAAAGTCCTTTTTACCTCAGCCATGATATCAAAGGAGTCAAGAGTCTTTGGCTCTGTNGTGATATCAAAGAAGGAGTCAAGAGTCTTTGGCTC